>LAPY01001493.1:69295-82454 GCA_000970635.1 Eragrostis tef
TAGTGAAGCTAGCAGACCATAATATTAAGCCTAAAGACCCACAATACAGAAACATACATCCACGACTACAAGAAGCTCGGTTCAAGCAACAATTCGACAATTGCATAGGTGCAATAGATGGGACGCATGTGAAAGTTACAATTGACGCATACAAGGTTGTTCAGTACCTAAATAGGAAGGGTTGGACATCACAAAATGTAATGGCTGTAGTCGACTTCGACTTGAGGTTCACCTTTGTACTTGCTGGCTGGCCTGGATCTGTTCATGACATGAGAGTGTTCATGATGCCGTGCAAAATCATGGGGACAGGTTTCCACCTCCACCACAGGGTATGGAAACCATGTGGTTCATTAATGAAATGCACAGCAGAAACTTTTCATTTGAATTGCCTTACCATTGTTTTTTTTTTCTCATGCAGGGAAGTTCTATCTAGTTGACTCCGGGTACCCTAACAGACCGGGTTATTTGGCGCCTTACAAGGGAACAAAGTACCATCTTCAAGAGTATAGGCTGGGTAGAATGCCTAGAGGTATGAAAGAGACATTCAACTATGCACATTCTTCAATTAGAAATTCAGTAGAGAGGACATTTGGAATTGCAAAGGGCAGGTGGAGGATTTTAAGATGCATTCCGAGTTTTCCTATTAAAAAGCAAGGTAAAATTATTCTTGCATGCTTTGCCCTTCACAACTTTCTGATCGACCATGAATATCTTGATGCTGAAAACGTGGAAGAGGAAGATGAACGGGGCCAATTCAGGCAACAATCTGGTGGGGTTGATGAAAACGAACCAGGTGATGCGGACATGAATGCATTCCGGGATGACATTGCCCATGCCCTCTACTATAACTGAGAAGTAACAAATTTATGCATTGGTTGACTGCTGAAGCACGGTGGCTGCTGCAGTTGGGCAGCGGTTCAGTGGATGGACATCCACGGATTTGCCTTACAACGACCACAAACCGCAGGTACCACACTACATTCTGCTTCCAAAGCCATTCATTCGTCGCTTGGACCTGCTTGACTGGTTCTGTTGCTGCTGGTTCCACATTCTGATGCTGCTGGTTCTGTTTTTCTGTTGTTATGGTGTCTCCAATGTTCCAGATACTGTATTGTTGTGTTCTGTCGTTCTGTTCAGCACTTTTGATGAACAATGGCATTTCAGCATGGTATGTGAGCAATGTTTGTTGTGGTTTGTATGTGAACAATGGCAGTGCTACATGTTTAAGTCCATTTGAAGTCATATTTGTCAATGTTATGCATGTTTGATGGTTGTTTTCATGCAACAGAGGGACAGAAATGTCATTTACATGTTTATATTGCAACTTTAGATACTGCAGCCGAACAGGCCTCTAAAGTTTAGAGGCTATAAAATCTATAGCCTCTATACTTTAGAGGCACCTCTATAGCAGCCGAACACACCCTAAGTCTCTCTTGGACCTCTTGCCAGTTGCCGCATCGGTGGCCGGGACGACTAGGGTCTGACTAGAGGCTAGAGCACCGAATTCCGTGGCGGTGGAATGGCGTGCAGGTGCAGCCGCCTCTCATCGAACGCTTTGGAAGTTTGGAGCAGGCGCTGCTGCATGTGTTTGTTCTTCGTTGAGCTGACCAGTGACCATCTGTCTTAAACCCGTGAGACCAGTAGTAATTCTTTTTCTTTTTTTTGCGACTGAAACCAGTGGTAATACTTGACTGTGGGAGATGGTAAATCAGAGATCAGAATAACCTAAGAAAAAGAAAATCAGAGACCAGAATGCCAGCCGTAATAGCTTGGCTTCTGAGAACAAGAGCGGGAATCTAATTCATTCCCGCCTGTCACGCGGGTGAGATGAACTCCATAAGGTCTTAGTTGAGTCCTATGGTCTGAAGTCCAGCAAGAAATGTAGTACCGTAGAGGCATTAGGGATGTTCCTATGGATGGTTGCTACACCTCAACCCTTTAGACAAGCAATGATCATTTTTGGGAGGTCCTTAGACACTGTTTACCGTTGTTTTACCAAAGTTTTGAATGCTGTAGTGAAGCTAGCAGACCATAATATTAAGCCTAAAGACCCACAATACAGAAACATACATCCACGACTACAAGAAGCTCGGTTCAAGCAACAATTCGACAATTGCATAGGTGCAATAGATGGGACGCATGTGAAAGTTACAATTGACGCATACAAGGTTGTTCAGTACCTAAATAGGAAGGGTTGGACATCACAAAATGTAATGGCTGTAGTCGACTTCGACTTGAGGTTCACCTTTGTACTTGCTGGCTGGCCTGGATCTGTTCATGACATGAGAGTGTTCATGATGCCGTGCAAAATCATGGGGACAGGTTTCCACCTCCACCACCGGGTATGGAAACCATGTGGTTCATTAATGAAATGCACAGCAGAAACTTTTCATTTGAATTGCCTTACCATTGTTTTTTTTTTCTCATGCAGGGAAGTTCTATCTAGTTGACTCCGGGTACCCTAACAGACCGGGTTATTTGGCGCCTTACAAGGGAACAAAGTACCATCTTCAAGAGTATAGGCTGGGTAGAATGCCTAGAGGTATGAAAGAGACATTCAACTATGCACATTCTTCAATTAGAAATTCAGTAGAGAGGACATTTGGAATTGCAAAGGGCAGGTGGAGGATTTTAAGATGCATTCCGAGTTTTCCTATTAAAAAGCAAGGTAAAATTATTCTTGCATGCTTTGCCCTTCACAACTTTCTGATCGACCATGAATATCTTGATGCTGAAAACGTGGAAGAGGAAGATGAACGGGGCCAATTCAGGCAACAATCTGGTGGGGTTGATGAAAACGAACCAGGTGATGCGGACATGAATGCATTCCGGGATGACATTGCCCATGCCCTCTACTATAACTGAGAAGTAACAAATTTATGCATTGGTTGACTGCTGAAGCACGGTGGCTGCTGCAGTTGGGCAGCGGTTCAGTGGATGGACATCCACGGATTTGCCTTACAACGACCACAAACCGCAGGTACCACACTACATTCTGCTTCCAAAGCCATTCATTCGTCGCTTGGACCTGCTTGACTGGTTCTGTTGCTGCTGGTTCCACATTCTGATGCTGCTGGTTCTGTTTTTCTGTTGTTATGGTGTCTCCAATGTTCCAGATACTGTATTGTTGTGTTCTGTCGTTCTGTTCAGCACTTTTGATGAACAATGGCATTTCAGCATGGTATGTGAGCAATGTTTGTTGTGGTTTGTATGTGAACAATGGCAGTGCTACATGTTTAAGTCCATTTAAAGTCATATTTGTCAATGTTATGCATGTTTGATGGTTGTTTTCATGCAACAGAGGGACAGAAATGTCATTTACATGTTTATATTGCAACTTTAGATACTGCAGCCGAACAGGCCTCTAAAGTTTAGATTTTATAGCCTCTAAACTTTAGAGGCACCTCTATAGCAGCCGAACACACCCTAAGTCTCTCTTGGACCTCTTGCCAGTTGCCGCATCGGTGGCCGGGACGACTAGGGTCTGACTAGAGGCTAGAGCACCGAATTCCGTGGCGGTGGAATGGCGTGCAGGTGCAGCCGCCTCTCATCGAACGCTTTGGAAGTTTGGAGCAGGCGCTGCTGCATGTGTTTGTTCTTCGTTGAGCTGACCAGTGACCATCTGTCTTAAACCCGTGAGACCAGTAGTAATTCTTTTTCTTTTTTTTGCGACTGAAACCAGTGGTAATACTTGACTGTGGGAGATGGTAAATCAGAGATCAGAATAACCTAAGAAAAAGAAAATCAGAGACCAGAATGCCAGCCGTAATAGCTTGGCTTCTGAGAACAAGAGCGGGAATCTAATTCATTCCCGCCTGTCACGCGGGTGACCCGGGTTCGATCCCCGGCAACGGCGTTTACCTTTTTATTTTCTCGTACTGTTCTTTTTCTTTTTTCCAAGTGAGGTTTAATGGATAATTGTTTTTGAGAGGTAATGGATAATTAATAATTGTGTCGACGCATCAGATTCGCCCTCGTCAGCGTGTAGCCTGTGGGCTCGAAGTCGGGCAGCCGGCCGACGCGCTCGCTTCTGGAACTGAGTCGGTCCAACGGCTAGGTGAACCATCGGGCGGGCTCCACCGCCTTCTCCAGCCAGCCGCGCCGCAAACCGCACCACCTAAACCCTAGAGCAACCTCCCCCTTCCCCGGAATCTAGCCGCCGCGCCATGGCGGCGGCCCGCGTCCTCCTCCGAGGTCGCCACCGCAGGCGCAGGCGGCCCCAACCCGTGCTGTGCGAAGGTAAGCGGACGCCTTTCTGTTCTAACCCTTATGCCCGATGCCTTCTGTTTTGTTCGCGCGTGCGTTTCGGTTCTGGATGCAATGTGTCGTTTTTATTTCATGTTGGGTGTCTCCGCAGTTGTGGAAAAAGTACCAGAAGTTGGAGAGGAGCCGGACGTTGCTGCGGGAGGCAGTGAGCCTCCTGCAGAATGGGAACGACAAGTTGCAGAAGGAGAACTCGGAGCTCAGCAAAGGTATGATCTTTCTTACCAGTAAATTTCTTTCGTTATTTCTTCTGCATTTTTATTCTAATTAGAAACAGATTAGATCATCTGGACTATCCAGGGCAATTTGGTCTGGATACTTAGTTGGCACGTTTATCTGTTATTGATTATTATGGATCAGCATTTTGGTCTGTTCAACATACGATTGTTGTGATGTGTGCAGAAAGGTAAATAGTCTGGCCAAAACATAGTTCACACTTGGGTTCAGAAATGCACACAAAAACATTTCCCTCCATCTAGTTAAAGCAGACCTTTTTTCCTTTTAAACTTCCAATGTGAAGAATCTAATGTTCTAAATTTTAATGTCATAGCATGCGTAGCATGCTAGCAGGACTTTAACAGAAGATGCCTATCACCGAGAAGATGTCTCTTTGGAAGTATGTCTTATTTCACTTCAATGTTTCTCATATTCATTAACCTGACGTGTGTTTCCTCCTTGATTTTTCTTATAATCTTTAACATCTATTACCCCCAAGCAATAAATTATCCTTAAGCGTGTTAGACGGTAAAATACTTGACATTGAGGTCACCCACCCAACTCTTATATTATTCGCGATGAACATTTATGTGTGTCCCTGCATCTTCAAACTGTTTTTTATGTGTGTTGTGCTCTAATATTTTGTTATCTCTGGCTTTTGTTTTGAACAGTGTGCAAGGAGGAGCGTCTCCGAGGTGACTCAGCGGAGGCAGCTCGGGAAACAGAGTCTGATGCCAGAGAGCGATTAGAGAAGGAGATAATTGAGTTGAAGGCACAGAACTCAACTCTGCAGCAAACACAAAATGTATGCAGAAATGATACTGAACTTATTCGCATCTCTGAATTGGAGGAAGAAAATAGGAAGCTCAAACAGGTATTAGGAGATGAAAGGAAAAAGATCACTTCTGAGAAGAAAAAGGCTGATGAAGAAAAGAGCAAGGCTCTAGAAATGCAAAAGATATTGAGATCAGAAACACAAAAATCTGAAGAGTATAGGAGGGTGGCTGATACAGAAAGGAAAATAGCTGGTGATTGGAGAGCATCATGCGAAAGGTTGAGGAGTGAAGTAAATGAAGTCAGAGCACAGTTGACCGCCCAAATTCAGAAAACAGAGGAGGCACTTAAAAGTGTTGAAGCAGAGAAGCTGAAGCTATCCCGAGAAAAGAAACGTGCTGACTCAGAAAAATCGTTAGCTGAAAAGAACAAAACACTAATCGAAGCTGAGAGGAAAAAGGTAACACAAGAGAAGAAACGTGCTGACAATTTGTTTGCAAAGTTAGAGGAGCAGAAGAAGCTTAATGAGGCGTTACGAACTAGCATTCAAGTTGAAAGAAAGAATGCAGTAGAAGAGAAAAAGCGGGCAGACAATCTGTTCCGAGAGCTGGAAGAGGAGAGAAAACGTAGTGAATGCTTGCCGAGAAAGCTAAATGAACTCGGTGCCGTCAGAGATGTAGTTTCATCCGGCAAATGTGGGCGGCATGTTGATGATAGAGCTTCCGAAAGTGCAAATGTAAAGCTTCTCAAAGAAAAGCTTAAGCTGAAGAAAGAGCAACTAAAGCATGCGAAAAATGTGGCAAAGCTAGATAAAGCGAAAAATGCTTTTATAAGAAGAGAGTTTCAGCGTATAAGGCAAGATTGGATGCAACTGCTGAGCCGATTTAACATGCTTGATGACCATCTTGCTGGTGGTATTGAAGGTATTCATGCCTTAACAGAGGTCTGTATCCTGGATACTACTTATTTCTATCATCACCCATATTATGAAGGTAATTTTTGGTAAAATAGTAACATGCTTGAAAATACGCTGGTAATATCTGATAATAATTCTGCAATCACTATGGAAACAATGGATCTTTCTTCATCCACTACATAGTCTGAAATTTTGCCATGGACTTTCTCTTATATTGCTAATATCTGTACGTTAATCGAAACATCGGGGATATTCGTTCCATAATGTAGTGTTGATCTGCAAATTACATTGAACCATCATTTCCGCAATAATAGATTGTGATAGAGGAGCAGTTAGCAGTAAGGAGTTATAATTGACAAAGTATCATTATACTGGATATGACCAATATGCTTTAACATGCCTGCTGTTTCTCAAAGTTCATGTAGACCTGCTTTTCGCTTATCGATATAGACTGATGTGATTACATTCATATTTGCAGTTGAAGCAACATCCAGAGATACATGGTTTTGAACAGAGGCTGCTTCCTAATGATCCAATTGCTGCCCCATATATTGGGTTGCAGGCTGGGATGGTTCCATTTGGTTCTTCTATCCCAAGAGAGTACACTTCATATCAGTTGCCCCGAGAAAGCTGCACGAGACCGGTCTCAGGTACTAGTTCTGAATTTGGGCCTCCTCTCGGTAGCGCTCTCAGAACAAAGTCAAAGAGTCACCCCAGATCATCATTTCCCACATCCATATCTGATGAAAAGTTCATGGGCTCACAGGGTAAGGATAGCCTACTTGTGTCCTCACCAACAGATATCAGAGGGAAACAAAATTCAATTCCCGAGCGTCCCCTTAAAGGTAGGAATGATAAAACGACTCAAGAAGATAGAGCATTGTCTCTAGAAGCATTGAAGTCCTTGTCTGGTGGCACAGAAGTTGCAGATAGAACACTTGGTGGCGCTAGGAAGAGAAAAAGAACCAAACAGTCGCTGGAGTCTAGTGCTTGCCTTTCCTCTAAACATGATGTGCTGCATTTTAAATCGAAGGCCCATGCTGCCGCGTTGAATGACGTTTTAACATACAAGGATGATCGTTCAGCTCTGCAGCATGGAAATAACACCGTGCCTTGTGTGGCTGAAGGTGACATGGAAAATTGTAGGAGGAAGTATCTTTCTGTCGCTGATAAAAGTGTTCCTCCTGGTGAAGGAAATGCTTGTGCAGGTAGAAGAATCTCTTCATTACTCTCCTTTGAGGAAAAGATGGGTGGAAACTGGCTGAAGTTGCTCAGTTTAGATAATGATGCAGATGAGGAGAAGTACAGACTTGCAATGGAGAGACCTCTTTCACCAAACTTGCCCACTATTCGACCCCAGAAAACTAAAGTGCATGCACCTGAAGAACCTCACAATTTTGGTGGTGGCACCATCAATGATTTTCCTGCCTCAGGATCTAATGGCATTGGTAGGAATACGGGCACCAAAATATTGGAAGTCAAAGGACATACAATTCAGAAGTTGACCCAAAATGATACCCAGCTTGATACATCGTCTAAAGCAATGGAGTGGAATAATGGTTTCAAACTTCTTTCTGCAACTGATAAATCTGATCCAGCAGTAAATATCTCTTGTAACGCTGAATTGGTTGGTGTACCAACTAATGCCTCATTGAGTCACCTTTTAATGGAGGATAATGTCCGAAATAATGTAGCATCTTCTGTTGTGGAGGCAGCCAATACCAGTACATCAGTGTTGCCACAAAATAGCTGCAGTGATAATCCGAATTCCACCTTGCATCCGTGGCATTTATGCAAGGAGGTACCTGAAAAAACCAGCTCACATCAGATTTGTGACAGGTCATCAGATCCTGGACTGCAAGCTAATTTTGGGACAAACAAAGGAAAAGGGTCCAATCCTGACTTGGACTCAAATAGCATCCTTGGGCATCACTGCGAATCCCTAAAGGCACCAACGCACTTAGTCGGATTTACGGGAATGAAGAGAAGCAGCATTGAAAACATATTTCGATATTGGGAGAAACTTATTTCTGAAGCAGGAAAAGTTTCTGTGGAAGCTTCCATTGATGGTCCATCACTTAAAAAAGTTTCAAATGAACCATTGCTACATATAGAGTAAGTTTCTTTGCAGTTTCTCCCATTTATAACAATTTTAGCAGGCACCACATTTTTTTGTTGTTGTTACCACAATCTATCATGGAAACTAAATGATCTGCTTTGTTTTACAGTGAAAAGGTTTCCCTCATCTTTTCCATTATGTTGCGGGATATTGGATTCACTGCAGAACCTTTTGCTAATGGACATTATTCCTCCCCAGCTCTTACCTCGAGTGGTATGATTTCTGAAACCTTTTAATATGTTAATTGCTCAGTCGATGTCAATTCAGCTCGGACTTATTCTTTATGGTTTTGTCCAAAAATTGTGTTTTGATTCACCGTTTTGCTATTTATTTTTTCCTCACTGTTACATATGTTTGTGAAGTTGTGGATAGTATCAGTTAGATTTGCTCCATCAAACGTACTGTGGAATTCAATTTTTATTTTGCTTTCACCTTTTATCATAAGAACTACCCAACGCGTGCTTGTTAATATTAATATCGTATTGACTTTTCTATGCCTCGACCATACTATTAAGAGTATGATATTTGTTTTGGTTGCATTGATTCATCTGTTGATCAGAATTGTGTGCTGTGTTTTCTGAATTGTTTTATTTTAATACATTACCTTCGTTACAGCAATTTCGTATGTGGAAGTAAGATGGGACTTTCTGCAAAAGGATCAGCTGAATGTTCTCGTCTCCTTAATTGAGGATTTTCTAATGAACAAAGAAGTTATGGAGTTCAAAAACTTGGGACAGAAGGTTTCTGACTCAAGCAAGTACCATACTCTGGATGACAGAGCTGATATACTGTTATGTATGAAACCTGCCACAATGAATCAATTTATCTCTGCTTGCATTCTATTGGGTTCAATTTGTGCAAAAGTTGACAGAGCAGATATTATTTTGGAGGTTTCGTACAAAGTTGTTCAGATGGGTAAAAGTAATCTTTCATGGACTTTGTCGGCTCTCCATGTCTTTGGTTCCGTGTGTGGTGATAAGTTTTTCATTCCCAAGAGTGGCAGCTTTCTTGTGACAGCTATACGATTGATCGTTCTGCTTCTTGAGAGCAAAGACACTTCTGTGTGCCTTGTGTCATCATATATACAGACAAATATGCCAAGACTACCCTCCTGTGCACATTGCCCATTTGATGTGGATACAGTTTCAATGGATGGTTTTATCTCTTCTCTTCTGGATGAGCTTGATTTGTGTTCTCTGCTGTGGAACAATCGTGCCAGCTCAGATGAAACTACTGCAATGTATAGTACTCATTTGGGATCATGTGGACTGGAGATCAACTGTGGTGATCCTTGCAATATCTTCAAGCAAGGAAAGCTTGCTGAGGATAGTCATAGCTGTCCTGGGAGGACTGACTTGTGCTACTTCACTGAGCTAATTTCTTTGATCGAGCTCTTTGGGATCTACATGGTATGAGCATCTTTGTGCCCCTTCTATTTATGTCAGTTCTCCCTGAATTTTTTTCTCCAAAATGTCAAAGCATGCATACAGTATTGACCAGTAGGCAAGAATTGATGTTCTAATGGCATGTTGCAGCTTATAGATTATTTTAAGCTGCCTTATTGCTTATATAATCCGGACCTCCAGCTTATGATAATCCATATGCTGGCGGAGACGAGTTTATTTTAGCTTATTGCCTTTTGCCTTCTATAGGACCAACATTCCAGCTCCAATAATATATAAGCAGCAACAAACAGGCCCTAAATAATGTGTCAGGAATATATTCAGCTAGGCCATTTGTCCATATAACCAATAGGAATATCTGTACGCCCAGCGTTATCAAGTACTTCCTGTTAAAATTATGCGCTTAATTTTGTTCTGATATTTATGTCATTCATTTTACATAACTCATTCTCATATTGACTCATTGTTTGGTATTCATTGTTAGAGTTGCGATTGGACATACAACAACATCGTTGTCCGTCTTCTGAAGATTTTGGAATCATGCACGTGTGAGGAGTATGCAGCTGCTTTGTTAGTACTTGTCGGCCAACTTGGAAGGTTTGCCCTGTTGCCCCTTTTAAAAATAGATTGTGAGTGTACATGATAGCTGATTGGGTTATTCCATTATTCATGCCTGTGTATGTCGAATATATTATAGCTTGGTATCCTTTAAAACCTTGCTCCCCAGTGGTAAAAGTCTTCTGCCTGTAGGACTATTGTATGACATGGAATGTCAAATACTAAAATGATAATAAATAAGTAAATATCTACGATATATAGATATATCACTAACCCTAGTATCCAGGTTTATCCTTCAAAATTGTTTTTTTTGGGGTCCTATTCCTGATCTTTGTGTTATCTCCAGTCGTCAATTATCCATGCTAGAACGAACTGAATAGGTCCCTTGCTTTCTCCTAAGGATCAAGCATTTACATACATTAATACCTCACAGTTCTGATATTTTATCGAACATCATTTTTTCTTGGACATCTGACATGAGGCAATAACTTAATATGTATCTTTGTGCATGCCCCAAGCTTTTTTTCTTGTTGTATTTGCAAATTTATTATTAAGACATGATACGCTAGATGTGTTTCTGACATTTTTATTCCTTTTTATAGGTTCTTTATTGATGATGTTGGTTACGAGCAGAGAGCAGTTTCTGAGCTGAGGAACAAATTATCTTTGCTAATGGGGACAAGTTTTATTAAATCAATGAGCGTAACTGTTCAGTTTTCTGCCATAGGTGCATTGCTTGTCCTCCTTCCGCTGCCATTCGCCAATGTTGTTGGTACCCAAAGTAGACCATTATCAGGTCCCTTTGTTCTGCAAGCAAGACAGATTTCTGATTGGTTTCTTCAGTTGAGCAAGGAGCACCAACCTTTAGCACTTTCTTTTTTTCGCTAAGAGATGTATATGTTGTTGCGTGCATGGTTTGGCCTTCCATTGACCGCCAAGAAGGCATTTTGAATTTTTGACCTGTCCCTCACACGGTCGTACTCATGGTCTCACAACGTGATGTTGGCTTGGTCCCTTGCAAGGCAGCGCATGGAGGAGGGTGTATATGTTCTCATATTTGAAGATGCTGAAATTGTGTGCAAATCATGATTTGATGTCAACATAATGTTGTCATAACATTTCCAGAAAAGCAGCTGAAGAATTCAAAGCATTTGGAGATATTTAGAGATGCAGAACCAGGGACTGCTGGGTTTAGTCCAAGAATTGTGTATCTCAATGGAAATTTTAATTGAATAAAGAACATCAAAGATGTTTGAATCAAGGATCTCAAGCTGGTTGAGGCGTAATGTGATCAAATGGCAAGCATCTGTGTTATGCTGTGGTCTAACGGATCTGATGAGGCTGCAAGGTCAGATCACCTTTGGTGGTTGGATGAGGTTGAGAAAATGCTATAACTGACAGGATTTGTTCAAAAAGTTTTGATTCAACTAGCTCAGTAGCACCGAATCTAACATATGTTACAATAGTGCAGTGTATCCTAGCAGAGGTAGGTGATTTCTTTGCCACAAGGAGGTGATCCAAATTTTTATGATCTCACCTCCTTGCTTGTCTGATATATAATTTGTCCAATAGATGTTTTGCCTTATGTGCTAGCTATGTCTGTAACCGTTACCTCTCATCATCAATGAAGGCACGTGATTTCTTGCCTATGGCTTCGTAACATCAGATCTAAAGTCAGATAATTCAGAAAGTAGTGACGTCACTTGTTTAAAAGAATAACGCCATTTCCCTCTAGTTTGCCATTCAAGTTACTGTAATCCTTGCAAGTTTGTTGCCAAATCGCTCCCTTATCCTTTGAAGTGGTTGCTTTGGTATGGATTGCCATTATTTTCATTGAAGCACACTTCTATGTAAGATTCATCAAGCATGGTTTGTTAGTTGAAATTCAGTTAAATTAGAACCCTGTAGTTTATTTGCTAGCAAAATGATTCATGTGATCATAGTTTTCCTTCCTATCCTAACAAGGCAACGTTACATGGCAACAGTTGGTGCTAGCAGAATCTGCTGGTACCACCAAAATACAGAGGGTGGTAGTCATGGGCTCATGGCTTCAGCTTAGTTCAGCGACCCACCAGGTTAGTTGATCCGCCTTAATTGGCTTACTGCCGCGCTAGAGAAACACATGGAAGCCTGGAAATATTCAGCAATAAATTGGCACTTGCGCTGCCACCTGAAGTGTGCGTAGCCGTTTGGTCCTGTGCAAACGGTAGTGATCAGTCAGGTTGAACTGTTTATTAGGGTGCAACGCAAGGTGGGGTCCCGAGTCTGGTGGCAATCAGTTCACTGTGTTGTGTCTTCTATGCTCCTTGCTTCCTGCGGAATCTCAGAACGCTGTTACTGAAATGGTGGTGATCTGCTCTTTTGCTGCCACCACGGCGTCCATGTTTTCCTGCATCCGAGAGAGAGAGAGAGAGAGTATTCCATCACTGACATCATGTGTGTTGGTCTCTCTCTAGCCATGGCAAGTTGTGGAACCACCGATCCTGAGTGAAAACAGGCCAGGATGAGGCAGGCAGACACCGCGACGCGACGCCGACGCATCCCCGGCCCCTGCTCAAGACGGTGGTTCCCCTCCATCCGATTTCCGGACAACGACGCTACGGCCGGCGACGGTGGAATTCGCACCCCACGTGCCGCCGCGCCGACCGTCCGAACGGCGGGGCGGGTGCGTTCGGTCGGTGCCCCACGCCGCGGCGGGCGGCGCACGCACGCACTCGGCCACGCGGCGCGCGTGGCACCCCCGCCGCCTCGCTTTCCTCCTGCCCCCAGCTCCCCCCACGTGCACCGCGGCAACAAGCAGAGCTCGGACGCGTGCCCACCCTCCCTGGATTCCGTCCAGCACTTTTTTCGTCAACCCCGGCAGCGACTTGACGCTCTCCCGGTCTCGGCGGGGGGGACCGAACCCCTCTC
>LAPY01001494.1:50715-63354 GCA_000970635.1 Eragrostis tef
CCTCCGCCGTCCAGTCTCCTGGGCCCACAGTTCGGTGGAACAATGGAGCCGTAAATCCGGCCCCGTTCGCGGAGGCGGCCCCACCGCTCTTCTCTCTCTCTCTCTCTCTCTCTGCCCGCACTGTGCTGCTGCTGCATTTTGGTTGGGTCCAAGTCTCCGTGTCGTCTCCACGACTCCACTTGCTCTCTCCTCTCTGTCTGGCTACTTGCGACTCCCATCCCCACGCGACGCGGCCCCCTCCTCCCTCAGATAGCCCCCGAGATCTCGCCGCGCCGGCGAGCGACGGGAGGGAGGGCGATGGGGAACTGCTGCTCCGACGAGATGGGCCACGCCGGCGGCCAATCCGTCGGCCCCGCTTCCGCCTCCGCGTTGGCCGCCGCCTCCGCCGCGGCCGACCGCTTCCTGCGCTCCCGGGGCGCCGGCGCCTCCACGCAGATCGAGGTACGGAGCCTACCCCACCTACACCCATCGCTGCTCTATCTCGAGCCGTAGGCAGGTGTTACGCGACGCGACCGGGTGCCAGGGGCTCGGGCGCCGGCATTGCGCGTGTGTAGTGGTGATTATGCTCGGCTAGGTCCCGCTGCGTGTTCGCCAATTGCCGGTTTGGGGATCGGTGCTGCGTTTTTATGGCGTTCGCTGGAGATGCACGGGGGGTGGTGGGGGGAGGGGGGACTACTGGTGTTTTTGATTGGGCGATGAGAATTCTCAGTATGCCTGGGTTACTACTAGATGCTTGGTCACCCCTCAGGCTTGTCGAGCTGTGGGCGAGATGCTACCATTCGAGAATACGCGATCTAAAGGCTGGGGAAATGACATCTATCTGGGGGATGGCATACTGTCACATTACTGCATTAACCTACTGTCATTGGGAGCTTTGACTATGCTGCTCCTTGGTTTGGTGCTGCACCGTGAGTTCTGAAAGGTGCAGTGCATCTAGTTCTGGCTTTTGTGCTCTTGCCTCAGTGCATCTAGAGTAAACGATCAGTAATTGTTTGGGTTTTATGTCGTCTAGTGACAACCATGGCGATACGTTATAATCTGTTTCAGACATTGTATTTGCATTGGATACATACTGGAGAAGTTACTTAAGCTGTTAAGAATATATGTCCAATAGCGATAACAAGTACCACTAATCCTTAATGCCATATTCTCCGCTCAGCTACTTGGAATTCGAGTTGTGTACCTTGCATTTCATATTTCTGTTGTAGTGTTACATGCTATCTAGACTATTCGTGCGGGCTAGGGATTGACATTAGAATTTCACTCCATCCTTCATGTGGGGGCTTTGGTTGTTTATGCGAATTTATGTTATGTGTTTGTTTGGTTTATTGCTAATCTGGTCTGTAGCAGTAGAGTTGTAACTACTGAACAGATGAGGTTTGTTTAATTTGGAGTTTTGAATCTGACTATATAAAACGTGGTGCAGTTATCCCTCTCTGCATCAAATCTCGGTGATCAAGAATATTTTCCCAAGGTATGCTCCTCGTCACACCTCTTGGATTTGTGATTTTGCTTCTGTTGATTTTCTCACGTCAAATGAAGCAAAGGATGAAGTCAATGAACAGGCATAAGAGTTTTCTGCTACATAAATTTTTTCTTTTATGTCTTTGCTGCCAGCTTTATATATTGCTACGTCTTTGTTTGGTTCAATACCATAAACGATATTGATTATAGCAGTTGTTAACACTATGTGGCATGAACACTGGAAAGTATAGAAAAAGTGGCATGCTAATTATAGAATGTTTATTAGCTACCTGAAATGAAACAGGAGCAGTAAGCTTTCTTACCTCATAACTCCTGTGTATGTTAATCCGCTATTTTACAGTAGAAACGTGATCCTATGATAATAAATAGCCCCCCTTAGGTTCCCCTTTCTGTAACCTCATGAACCGCAGATTGTGTTATCCAGGATTCCTTGATGTTGTAGATAAATATTTGTCTAGGTTGCTACTATGACAAGCATGTTTGTGGGCAAAGTCACATTTTTCTTAAGGAGTATATGCACGTGATTTAATTCTGTTTGGTTAACATGTGATTATGCCCCGCTAAGATAGAATCCTGGGAAATTATCCTTTGTTTTTTTAATCATATTTACCATTTGTCTATTTCGCTTAAATTGCGGCAACATACACCAATGTTAAAATCAGACCATAAACCAGTAATAAGGAAAAAAGTCCACTGTTGGTCCTCTGATCCTAACTCTGGCCTGGTTTTTCCCTAAGCAGTTGCCAAGTCGCATCTTTAGGTCCTTTCTTTTTCTCTTGTTCTTCCTGCCATATTGCCTTGCATCACCAAGTTAACCACCCTACGGTTGCAGAGTGGTTATCTCTGGCACCCACCTCCTCACTCATCCTACCCTACACCCAACTGATTTCCATTCTGTTTTCTCATGTATGCTGCTGCATGCACAGTCTTCTTGTTGCTGTTCTCGTTTCCTCTTCACTGGTGCTTTCCCCTTCATCAGCTTCATCTTCATTGTTGTTGCCAAAGCCTGCTATAATCATGAACCTCTGGTTGTGACGCCCAAACTACTGTCTGGTTTAGCTCTGATTAATATGTGTAGATGTCACTTGTTGTGCTGCACTAAGATCATCCTATTAGCTGTAGCACACAAGTTGTTCGATGCAATTTGTTACAGAAGCATGATTTCTTGAAAATTAGAATTTCTGGATATGAGCAGAATGGGCTTGCCCGATTGAATGGTATGAAGTTGACACAGGTATTACCTGATTCTGTCACTTTCGTAGCATGCTCGCTGCTTGTGCATGACCTGGTGGTTTGGTCATGGGACAAGTGGAGAGACACATTCTTTCTTAAAGGATGGACACGACTGAGAGGAGTTAGGAATTAGAATAGCTGGCAAGTGAGAGGAAATAAAGGGGAGGCCATTGCCCTCAGTTTGAAGAGATGGAAGAAGGAACAAAAGAGTATGAGGAAGATGTATGATTTCCTTTCTCAGCAGCTGACACTTAGTTCCGGTACCCTTGTGAGTGAACGTACCATTGACGATCAGACTCGCGGCCTCATAGAACAAGACAAGGGGTGGGGGAAGGGGGTTGTTGCAGGGGCGGATTCCATATGTTTTGATTTTTGCTGTGATGCAAATTCAATGTTATTGATGTTAGGGGCGTGGATTAAACCAAATTCCGAGCTGAGGGACCAACAATAGACATTTTTTCCAAACAGTACGGTTATCCATTTAACGCATTAAGTCATTGTCTTCACGCATGGCCACATCATCACTAAAAATGGAATAACTTTGCACTAGTTGGCATGTAAAATTTACAAAATATGGTTCTATATGGTTTAATACCCATTTCTTGTATGCACATTGGAAGTTATTGACTCACTCCAGAAATCATCGAAGGTAGTAAACTATAAACCAATTGCTACTTCAATTTAGGGGTAAACATGTTCATGCATTAGAACATTTGGCTCTCTATTTTATAGTTCTGAACATCTTCATCAAATGGTAGATTCATGGTGAAAGCAAATTTCTTAGTTCTGAATTTCTGATCACTGTGGCTGATACGGAGTTATGGACCTTATGGTTTGTTCAGTGGACGTACTTGAGTTCCATGCACCTCCTTTTTTTGTTGGCCATATGAGTTCACCTAAGTAACTTATGATACAGCCTTTTCAGTCAGTAATCATAGCATGACGAACTTCTTTGCCAATTCAGTATTCGAGGTGCACATGGCTATTATCTGGCAGGTTCAACAATATTCAACAACGTAGGCAGCTTGTAAAATTATATATATATATACCGGCATTCATAGTTGGTAGGTAGATTTGGTTGTCCCTGCTAGCACCTTTCCTCCTGCACTGCTACAAGAAAATAATTGCAGCCTGCAGCAACCTTTTTCTCTCTGCATGCATGCCGCTATTTTGTATCTGAATATTTGGTTGATATCTTTTGCTGTCTCACCTAACTTTTCCTTCTTTTTCTTAATCTCTCTCCGTTTTTCCTTCAGAGTAATCCAATGGTGGTTGTGTACTTGAAAGCAAAAGATGGGCAACTTGAAGAAATTGGGCGTAGTGAAGTAATTTTAAATTCTTTGAACCCATCTTGGTCTAAAAAAATCACTGTGCATTACCAGTTTGAGGTTCTTCAGCCATTGGTGTAAGATTCTGTTGTACTTCCATTCAAAAGTTTTCTTTAGTTTGTTCTATTAAGTCTCTAATGAATGATACCTCTTGACCATGGCTTCTCGCTTAAGCAGATTAGTTTCTTTGCAGGTTTCAGCTTTACAACATTAACCCACAATTCCATGATGTCAGCGAAACGGTGACTATTGTTTCACTTATCTGTTGCTTCATTCTTTTAATTTGTTTCCTTCTGTCCGTTAATTGCTTGTAGCAAAGCAAACCATATCCACTTTACTGGCAAGTATCAATACAACAAAAACTGTCTTCAGGACCTTCCGATCTATTTACCATTTTGCACGGATTCAGTTTGGAATCTATAGCATTAAATTGTGATATTTTCATTGATATTTCTATAACTTGCGCCACATTTAAATCTTTGTTTATTTGAGCTTTAAGGCCACATTTCGGTACAAGTTTCCACCTTTTTCGGTGCAAAATGCCTGAATGCTAGGGAATTTGATTTATTCACCCTGCCCTCATTGCTCGAGGTGCTTTGTAATTCCTATGCTAATATGCTCTGCAATGCAGATGCTTAAGCTGGAGGAGCAAGAGTTTCTTGGAGAGGCTACCTGTTTTTTGTCTGAGGTATGCTTATTTTGGTAAATCTCATTACGGCGGACTCTTGATCATTTTGTGCACACTGTATATCATAACTTATGTTGTACCAAGAATAATCATTCTGCCCTGCCTCATTGTATTTGCATTGGATACATACTGGAGAAGTTACTTAAGCTGTTAAGAATATATGTCCAATAGCGATAACAAGTACCACTAATCCTTAATGCCATATTCTCCGCTCAGCTACTTGGAATTCGAGTTGTGTACCTTGCATTTCATATTTCTGTTGTAGTCCGCTCCACAAACTCCCCCAAGACTGCCTCCCGGACTCCTAAACCAAAGTTGTGAGAACAGTGGAATTGGTGAATTAGGTACTAGCTTTCAAAAAGGGCTGTCCGTTCTTAGGCTTTTCAGGTGTTGCATTCTGTTGTTCTCAAGTAATTCCTTGCACAAGATAATAGAGATGAGATTTTGTTGCTCTTTCAACATTATTAGTTACAGGACATAGAATTCGGTTGCTTTGGTGTAGGAAGCTCCTCCATCTCATGCTTGATATGTAACAGCGTTGTGCAATTTACTTCAGGTTTATAACTTTAGCCTGGTTGGTAACTCCAGCTCTGGTGGCCTACAATAACAAGCATATAACACTTAAATAGTTATTAAATGTGACCACACATAGTGCATCCTACAAAGATTACTGCACATTCAAAGAAAACTTTTAATGCTACCCTAGTTCTATATGAATATATATGTTTTGTACTTCTGTTGATATGAAGGCTGTTTTTCGCAGGTTATCACGAAACGGAACAGACTTCTGACTCTGAAGCTTGGTGTCTCTGAACATAGCTTGCCAAATCCTAGTAAATTTGGTGAGCTAACTGTTCAGGCTGAAGAAAGTGCAGGTTCAAAAGCAATAATGGAGATGGTATTCCGCTGTTCAGATCTTGAGATCAAGGATCTTCTGTCAAAGAGTGTAAGCTTACGTTCTTTTGTTTCTATCCCGTAGTTTCTTGTTTTCTCCTTTGGTACTTATCTGTGTCTGCAGACTTTCAGAGTGTATGTTCTGGTTATCTTAAGTAGTTTTGTCACCGTTCTAATGTTTAGATATGCTGTGACAGGATCCTTTCTTGCTAATATCTAGAATATCAGATAGTGGAACGGCTGGTCCAATTTGCAAGACAGAAGTTAGAAAGAATGATCTAAATCCTAGGTGGAAGCCGGTGATTCTGAGTCTCCAACAGATTGGAAGTAAGGCATGAGACTATCTTCTTTGTTCATTTTTTAGGAAAACTTTTGTAGTTCTGTTGATCTGTGCAATCGCTGATCTGAGCCATCTATTTTCAGAATACTATCTCTGTCCCTAAATATAGGGATTTCTAGCATTCAAACACCAAAATAGTCTGGGAGTCAAAAGACTACCATACCCCTTATTTTTACCTCAACTCATCCTCCAATAACTCTCCCACCAACCACAAAGTTTGCCCTACTCTCAGAACGCCCTTATTTAGGAAAAAATTCAAACATCCAAAATGCCCTATATAAAGGGACGGAGGGAGTAGGTTTAACCTCTGACACTCTTGGAGGCAGTATTGCACCTTAAATTATTGAACCACTACCTAGTGCTGATAGTATTCTGTATAATATTTTGTTTGTTAATGACCAAGTATTTGTATCAATCTAATTGTTGTGTATTTTGTTCTAATTCTGCAGGAGAACCCTTTAATCATAGAGTGCTTTAACTTCAGTAGCAACGGCAAACATGAACTAGTCGGGTAATCATCCCCCTTTTAAACTCATCCCACTACCTTCACTTGCTGTATCTGTGTTTCTGTCTGCTCTGTTTCCATTCTGGTCTGTTCATAAATATCAAAATATGCTCTATGGTGCCTTAGAGAACGGGCCATTAATGCTTGAATTCCAATTTGCTTCCTGATTAGATACCCTTTGTAATTCGACAGCAAGATAGTAAAATCAGTTGCAGAATTGGAAAACATGCACCATAGTCAGGATGGTGAACACTTATTTGTGCCTGCCAGCACCACACATGAATGTCACAGTAAGGAGGTAATATTTGTTATTTTAGAATCTCATTAACTGTTGCATTGTGTAAGTTGTGTTCCGTTTTGATATGCAGGTGCTGAAGAGTCAGGTATATGTGGAGAAATATGTTGAGAGTAATAGACATACCTTCCTAGATTATATTTCTGCTGGGTGCCAGTTGAATTTTATGGTAGCTGTAGATTTCACAGGTATGCAGCATGCTAGTGCAAATGGCCTTTCCTCATTTTGATTTCTCTAGCTGTAAGCTCATGGTTCTAATTCGTCATAGTTGATGTTTACTCTTTCTAGCTTCAAATGGAAATCCACGGCTTCCAGATTCCTTGCATTATATTGAACCCTCAGGTCGGCCAAATGTGTATCAGAAGGTGAGCAACTGATTGACCACCCCCACACCCATTCATGCATGGGTTCTTGACCCTCTGAGCACATTTTGACTTTAGTTGCTTCAAGTTCATTCATTGCTGTTTTCGTTGTAGGCAATACTGGAAATTGGAGATGTTCTACAGTATTATGACCCTTCTAAGCGTTTCCCCTCTTGGGGCTTTGGAGCAAGACCTATTGATGGTCCTTGTTCTCACTGTTTTAACTTGAATGGCAGCACTTATCAACCTGAGGTATTCTAAACTCTTGCTTATTTAAATATTTGTTTTTTTTCTTTTATTCAGAATGATTTCAAGTGCTACTTCTGGAGAGCTATTTTAAATTACTTTTCTCACTTATAATGTTCTGTTTGTACAGTAGATTCACTGCTATATTTTTTTTTATTTACAGTAGATTTGTACAGTAGCATGAGTTCTGGAGTCTTCTTATGCTTGCTAAAGCTGTTTATAGATAAGCTGATCGTATGAAACTTCTCAGGTTGACGGAATACAAGGAATAATGTCAGCTTATATCAGTGCACTCCGTAATGTATCATTAGCTGGTCCTACTCTTTTTGGTCAGCTAATTAGCACTGCTACGACGATAGCTAGCCAATCTCTTGCTGGCAATCAGCAGAAGTACTTCGTCTTGTTAATACTCACTGTATGTATACCACTGAATTCATCCTCAAAGAAGAAAAAAAAAGTGCTCCATGTTTTTCTTAGCTGTGAAATCATTTGCCAGGATGGTGTAGTGACTGATTTCCAAGAAACTATTGATGCAATCATAAAGGCTTCTGATTTTCCTTTATCCATCATTGTTGTTGGAGTTGGTGGGGCTGATTTCAAGGAAATGGAGGTAATGCATGGACTGGATCAAGCGCTGCAGTCTCATAAATTCATTTGTGCATTTCTCTATATCGGAGCTTGTAATTCTTAGGTAGCTCTTCCCATAACTACAGGGGCTCGGTTAACAAGTGAATAATTTAATTTCTCATCTTTTCAGTTCTAAGGGTTCTCTGGCATCGGACATGACTGATTGCTGATGCTTTAACATAATATGATTCTTAATATTAAACTTTCGGTTGTGCAGTTTTTAGATCCAAATAAAGGAGAGAGACTGGAAAGCTCAACAGGAAGAGTTGCATCAAGGGATATGATACAGTTTGCCCCAATGAAGGATACACACGGTATGCATGAATATAAATACATTTTTTAGTTTGCATCAACTTCTTAAAAATACAGTCATAGATCGCTCCCTTACAATCTGTTATTCTTTATGAAGCAACATAAAGTATTTTCATATTGGTAACCCCTGGATTTTATTTTTGTGCTTGTTGGTTTGTCGCTTTGCCTTTTCCATCTTTATTTGTAAAACTAACTGGTCTGATATCAAGTCCATCCTTTATTCCAGGCAGTGGGATATCCACGCTTCAATCACTGCTTGCTGAGATACCAGGGCAATTCATTACATACATGAGAACAAGAGAAACTCAGGCAATTAGTTAATATATGATGACATGTTTCTGAAGAAGATAAATCTTCTAATGTTCTGTCTTTTTGTGGTTTTGTGGATTCAATCACATAATCGTGCAAATCTTAAAACAAGATTGATCTCCCGGATATGAGAGCCCTTGTGAAAATGTTGTGTTGGGGTTAGAACTGCATGGGCTGCAGGCCGCAGAGCGTTTTTTATGAAGAGCTATTTGTACCTCTGGATCAAGCGCTGCAGTCTCATAAATTCATTTGTGCATTTCTCTATATCGGAGCTTGTAATTCTTAGGTAGCTCTTCCCATAACTACAGGGGCTCGGTTAACAAGTGAATAATTTAATTTCTCATCTTTTCAGTTCTAAGGGTTCTCTGGCATCGGACATGACTGATTGCTGATGCTTTAACATAATATGATTTTTAATATTAAACTTTCTGTTGTGCAGTTTCTAGATCCAAATAAGGGAGAGAGACTGGAAAGCTCAACGGGAAGAGTTGCATCAAGGGATATGATACAGTTTGCCCCAATGAAGGATACACACGGTATGCATGAATATAAATACATTTTTTAGTTTGCATCAACTTCTTAAAAATACAGTCATAGATCGCTCCCTTACAATCTGTTATTCTTTATGAAGCAACATAAAGTATTTTCATATTGGTAACCCCTGGATTTGATTTTTGTGCTTGTTGGTTTGTCGTTTTGCCTTTTCCATCTTTATTTGTAAAACTAACCGGTCTGATATCAAGTCCATCCTTTATTCCAGGCAGTGGGTTATCCACGCTTCAGTCACTGCTTGCTGAGATACCAGGGCAATTCATTACATACATGAGAACAAGAGAAACTCAGGCAATTAGTTAATATATGATGACATGTTTCTGAAGAAGATAAATCTTCTAATGTTCTGTCTTTTTGTGGTTTTGTGGATTCAATCACATAATCGTGCAAATCTTAAAACAAGATTGATCTCCCGGATATGAGAGCCCTTGTGAAAATGTTGTGTTGGGGTTAGAACTGCATGGGCTGCAGGCCGCAGAGCGTTTTTTATGAAGAGCTATTTGTACCTCAGGCCATCGTAATTTCTGGTCAAGTTTCATCAGACTTCACTCTTTTTGAGTTCAGAGACTGCTTAGGCCAACTTGTGATTGGAAGGATACAATTTCTCATTCTTTCCTTGTACCTATCTGTAAGATATGACTTCAGGGTTAGAAGCTTAGATCTTGTATCATCTATAGGGATATGGCAATCTAAAGAAACTTTTTGCTATGTGCATTCAAAATTTTCATGGACAAGGCAGCTGCTGTATGACCCATATTATTTGTGTTTTGCACTATTTTATGCGTCTTTTTAGTTTGTGGGGTAAGGCTCCTCGTGGGCTGCTCTTTCGGTTGGTATCATTCTTGCGCCCTGCAGCCTTGTTTAGCGATGTGGTTCCATCTGTTCCATAGTGTTCTGGAATTTATGTTATTCATGTTTGTATTTGACCTGTCCATTCCATATCATGAGATATTTGGAAGGACAGGATATGACCTGGTATACCAAGCTGTTTTATTTTACTATTCTGGTCACGCGATGTGCATGGATCATCACCGTGAGGTCCGTGACGAAAACAGGAGGACTTTGCTAGGCAGCTGGAGTGCTTTCGCCATCTTTCGCAGGTGGTGTAGTGCTGTGCTATTAAGAATGTGCAGGGACTCGTAGCGATGGGTAGTTTAATCGTAGTAGGCACTATCTATGGTCCGAATGATGACGTGCGCTGGGAACAATTAGGCGTGCTCGATTGATACCCATTGCGACTTTGAAGGACCGTATCTGATGGAGGAGATCGCTGCTCCAAGAAGTAATCCGGGTGAAAGCTTCAGTAGAGTAGTTAATTTGGTTTATTTAGTGGACATCTAATAATCGGGCAGCGAAAAGGAAATCGTGGACCGTGTCTTGATTGCATCAAATGCATCATAGGTGAAGCGACAAATGTTCCAGCAGTAAGCATAAACTGTTTCTATCTTAGCTCATTCGGTGCTAGAAAACTAACACATTCAGTAAAGCCGGGACTAGGAGAAACTTCAAAAGATCTGTAAGTTCAAAACTTGACCTGGAAAAAGGTGGAGCTGTGGCCAGTCATAGGAGTGTTATTGAAGTTGAGCTGTCATGCCTCATGGCGATTACAGTATATGTGCAACAATATTTTGACTCTGACGCAGGAGTTAGAGGCCAATGCATGAACTAGATCGACCAATAAAGTCTGATGGATCTTGGCGCATTACAATGGCTGAATTTTGGGCACAGCATCTTTGACTGGCATTACACTCACGTACACATCTCCTGGCGGTGTTGGTCTTGGGCTACGCCGACCATTCAACCAGAGCCCTTGATCAGGCTACCCTTTTACTCCGTCCGTTCTTTTTTCTTGACACCGTTAGCTGAGAATTTGAGCTAACGGGCATCAAAGAAAAGAAAGCATGAAGAGATTATTATTCATTGGCGCCGAAGTCAGGTTTCACACAATCCCTTTTCTCTTTCATTGCAAAGAACTCGTCTTGGATGCATTATATATATTTACCGAGGACATGTTTCGAACACATGAATTTCTTTAATTCATTTTTCGCGAGGATGAAACAAAGAGGTTATTGCAAATATGAACGACATGGACGGATGCATAGCTGGGAGAGGATATTTGAGAGAAAAGTATAGGAACATCACGTGCGATTTGCAGTAGAGGATCAACGTCATACAAAAAGTCTATCCTCCACTTTCTTTTGATTGTAATAATGATTTTGCGTTCTTATCATGCCCTAGACGAAACTGCAAAAACGACAGCACTAACGACCATGTCATCGTGATCTGTTTGACCATGAGGCGGCGATTTAGTCATTCTTTTGTACTCTGTCATGTAGCGGAGAATAATAGTTCCGTGGCCACAGTGAATACTTTCTTCTTCTTCTTCTTCTTCTTCTTCTTCTTCTTCTTCTCTCTCTCTTCTTTTTTTAGCTTTCATGCATGCTACTGCCTTGTGCGGAATTATTTCATCAGTAACTTCTGATTTCCATTATTGTTGCAATTTAAGCTAGTAAATACGATCAGTGGGAGTGCTTGTATCTTGGAGCACATATTTTGACCACAATAAATTCATACAATGTAATTTTACACTCCATATATAGCTCAAACAAATGTTCTTTTTTGGCGAATGAAATAAATGTTATTTAAGATCATCGCAAAGGAAAAAAAGTTATTTAAGGATGTATGCAATAAACTTGTACATTTTAATTAGCATATCAAACAATGAAATATTAAATTTTTTTATACGTGTTAGAGATGATGTTAAATAGGATATGTATCCCGGAAAACACGTTGCTTTTAGAGAATGACCAGTAAAAAAGGAATAACTAACAAAAGGTAGGGGCTTTGTTCAAAGTTATATTTCGTAAGTGGTACGGGAGATAGTGAAATAAAACCACACTTTCTAGTATAAATTACTTCCTCCAAATTTAATTTGTTGACGTTATTTGTTAGTGCAAATTAACAAGCTTGCACTAGCCAATGTCAACATTTTGGAAACAGAGTAGTAGTTAGTACACAAGGACGGCATGGAGAGGTAAAAGACATCTTCTTTTATTAAAGGAGGTAAAAGACCTTTTCAGCTCATCGATGCGTTGCTTCGATCACAAAGCAAACCTCTCCCCTATATCACTTCACGATCACCATCTGCAACAGTGTCATGCTTTCTAATTGCTCCCAGCTAGATAGGCCAGTAGGTCAAAGACGCAAGGTGTGTTGAAAACCACAAATCAAAGGGAAAAAGCTAGCGTCGCGTCGGTGATCGATCGAAGGTGGAGCATCGGAGGAGTCATGTCGGCAAGCGTCCCCTCCCTGAGCCTGACCACGATGAGGAGGCTCAATCGGCGTCGCCGTCGCCGGCGTCGTCCGTGCCGAGCCAAGAGCCCCACTTCCCGCGGCGTCAGCGGCAGATAGTGTTCGGAACGGGTGGCCGCGAGGGTTGCGACGAGCGCTACTGGCCAGGGCC
>LAPY01001494.1:73810-95758 GCA_000970635.1 Eragrostis tef
CGTCTCCTCGATCTGCAGCGCGGCTGCGCCGAAGACCCCTCCACCGCCGCCGACCTCGCTGCAGAGTTGCCCTCCACCCTCCTCCCGCTCCTCATCCGCGACGCGGCCGACCCTGACGAATCAGTCGCTGCCTCCGCACTCAAGTGCCTCGGCTTCGCCCTCTACCACCCCGTGCTCGTCTCCACCATCTCTGGTACTACTAGTGCTTCCCCTGCACCCGCATTTCTTCAGTTACATACATGCCCGGTGTTGGTTGAGCATAGTTATGGGTTTATGCATAATTCTAGGTGCAACTGATTCGATTCAGCATAGTTCCTGCGAAATTGAGGCACAGTTGGAATGTGAAGCCTATTTATGAACGCACATGCATTGCTTTTCATTAGGATGCATATTGGGCTTTGACAGCGTGGTGCAATATCAAAACACATTGCTTTGCGACACAAATTAAGAATCTTAGGTTCCGAATTTGAGTTCACAAGAAGCATCATAGAGACTCAATGGATTTTTTTTGAACTGGTGCTCTGCTATTAATCTGAGTTCCTTGCTTTTTGTAATTTCACCTGTACTGATTCTTGAAGGTTGTGACATCACTTTAACCTCCAGTTTCTTTAATCATTTAGTTCCATATATCACAAAATCGGTAGTGTTTGTTTTCACACATTCTCCTCAATGTAACTGGTATTTATCTACAGGGTCAAAGTAACCCTTTCTTAATGCTTTCACACATGATACGCTGTCTACACGGTATATTTTCTTTGAAGGAGGTAGCCAATAATATATTTTTTCTTATCGTGCAGTCCAGATGGCCCAATCGATACTGGATACCTTGGTGCAGTTAATCATGAGTACTCAGATGAAGGTAGATCTGACTGACCGTTTTCTTTGATTGTAGTGTACTGAATATGTTTGATCTTTTAGCATCTGATTCCATTTTCTCTTTAATTTGTCTCTGCAGTCTGTGTGCAATTTGGGAGTTTGGTGCGTCTCTATTCAACAGTTGGAGCCATTGATTATACAGGATCGAGCAGCGTCGCTGCTCACTGCTATTGTTCATGCAGTTGACAATCCATTTGGTTCATTGTCAACAACATTTGAGGCAGCTCAGGTTATTCTGAATACCTACTGAAACTATGCCTCATTACCTGTCCGCGGTCTAAGGAAATTACACCTACAGCTAAGGATCAAGTTGATCACACAAATAATTTCTTTGCAGCTTACTAAATTTGCCTTAAATTGGGTACAATCATAATACATGGAGCATTGTCTTGTTCTTCCTTGTATGATAAGAGTACCGACTGATAGACATTTATGTTATATGTACCTTGTTCCCCGTTTTTATTGCCTAATTATGTAATCCTCCTTGAAAACTTGTGCTGAAGGCTATCATGAAACTTGCTGGACAAAGTCCCAAAAGGATGAGAGACTTGTCAAGCCTGTGGGTTCCACCAATATATCGAAGACTCTTAAGTGCTGATAAGCCAGAAAGGGACATGGCAGAAAGATGCCTTGTTAAAGTGTCAGGCGTTCTCTTACCACCTCAACCTCTTCTTTCCCAGGTAATTGAAAAAAATGCTTTTCTTAAAGATGTATTTTGTGCACTTAGAAGTAATCCATATGTATCTATCTGGTAACTAGTAAGTACTCATAGGGTATGTTAAACGACCCAACTACGTTGGTGTAACCACTCTAATAGCGTACTTAAGGAGATCATATTAGCATGACAAAACTCGAGGGAAGCTGTATATGGATAATCGAAGCTGAATACATATTTTTCTCGATGTGTTTGGAACACCAAGGGATTCAATGGAGCTTTAGCTTTCACTTGTCGGTGAAATATTATTGTTCTTGTTACACATTCCAGTACCTGCAGTGTCTTTGGTAGAAATGTGCAAATATTAGCAAACTAACACGCCATCATCAATGTATGACGTAGTAAAATTTTGTAATAACATGTCCCGGAAGACTAGCAAACATTTAGTGTTGTGGATAGTTGTCCAGCAATTTGTATTACTTATAGTCAAAAAATATCATAGAAGCCATGTACTAGCACAAACTGGACAATATTAATAGATTTCTCATTTAGGACAACTTATGACGTAGGATGTTGCTTCATGTGTTTGTTTTTGTGTGGCGTTTGGTATGTCAATCTTTATATTTCATGTTAAATGATTCTGTGTGACCCCCCCCTGCAGTTCCGCAGTTTTATGTGTTGCACTTTCTGCGATAATTCAGTTTCCAGTCCTTCACGGACTATCTCTGCCAACTGTTTCTGAATTTAACCTTTATTTGATGATTTCTATGTAGATAATAGCTTCAGACCTTGAACAACAGCTACTATCCTGTATGATGAATATGCTTGGCGATCCTTTGAAGAAAGTCCAAGCAGTAAAGTCATGGGGATGGATCATATTTTTACTTGGTTCCAGTGCGGTGAGTAATAGGCCTCTACTTAATAAACTCCTAAAGGTTCCTGAGCGGATGTTTATTGATCTTGACCCACAAGTTCAGCTTGCCGCAATGGTGAGTGAAACTATTTTTGCTTTTTCTGAAATACTATCAGTTTCCCAATAATACAAAGTTTTCTAGTATATTATAATAAACCTTTCATATTCACAGGCTTCCTGGAAACATTTGGTGGATGCATTTTTTCCGACTCAGGCAGCAGGGACTGCAGCTCAAGAAACAGTGGTTTCTTCATCCGTACTAAGAGAACATGCAAGTGCTCAGGTGAAAAGGATAAAGTTAATTATGGTGCCTTTATGTCGAGTTCTGTCAAGAAGTCATAGTCTCGCGCTGTGTTGTTCTTGCTTGAGTACATGGCATTACCTTCTACATAAACTTGGTAATTTGATCAACCATTTGCCAGTTCTGGAGGCTGCATTTGGGCCAATACTCAAAATAGTTTTCTCCTTTGGAATCAATGATCTGAACAAGCCTCTGTGGTCATTTTGCATGAGTCTTTTTCACGATTTTGTTTCATCAAAAGTTAGCCACAGAGAGAAATTGCATACTCCGGTGGATCAGAAGTTGCTAGATCAGTCTTGCATGCATCTCAAGGCCTTGTTGGATGTTCAACATATCAAATGGTTACCATGGGACATTAGTTACTTCTATTTTCATCTCGAAATTCTTGGCACAATTCTGAACCCAGAAATATTTCAAAACATGATTTCTGAAACGATGGAGATTGTTATGGATTTTGCAGCACAGATTTGGAGGTTTCTTGTACAAGGCATTGCAACTGAAGTCAAACTTCAGCTTGTTTATGAACAAGTCATCGAATGCATTACTCAGATGTGCAAGTTTGTAAAAAGGTTTTTTCTGGATCATGTAGGAAAGCATAACAGCAACAGAAGTGCAATATTGCTGCAGTTTGGTCTTCAGTTTGCAAATGTTATTGTGGAGGAATTGGATCATTCTCTATTGGCTTCTGAAAAGTTTGAGATATGCTTAGACATTGAACATATAAAGGTAATGCAATATGCAGAATGGAGTCAAAAGCTATCATGTCCTGTGATCAGATTGCTGTCGTACAAGGAGATGGTTTCTCCAGCAGTTTACATGACTGTAATATCTCTGTCAATGATTGCTCAGTTTACCGGAGAGTTGTCACATGATGTTGCTGAGAAGCTGGCATTAATTCTCTCTTCATCAGATAGCTTGGAAAACTTTCATGCTGCTGTTTCTTTTATGTATATGCAGATAAGGTGCCCAGAAATTGATAGGACAAATATAAAATGGTTGCTGGTATGGAATAAACTTGCAAAGCACTTAAACAAACAAAATGACTATTGGTTGGAAATTAGTCTCAGATTAAGTAGCCGTGATGTGCCCTATCAGTTCCTCTGTTATCCACTTTTTGCTCTTTCATACCCTGGGCCACATTCTGTTCACCGGAATTCTGAAAGCAGCTCTGATATATATGCTCCTGTCACACAAAACCTACAGGTGGAATTGGCTTTAGAAGTTTATAGATCCCTATCTATAAATTCTTTCTGTGGTTCAAAGGTTGCTTCCATGGTTTTCTTAGAGGGCTTCTATGAATATTTGGTTACCATTATTGATGAAAACATGTCAGTGTTCCAATCCAACCTTGAGCACTCAGAGAAGTTTCAAAGTACTGCTATCGTTTCAACTCTTGGTGAAGTACTTATTGGATCGTTACAGAATAACCGACTTTTGAACTGTGCTAACCAAGTGTTGAACAGAACAAATGAAGACTCTACAGGATGCATACAACCTAACCTTTCAGTTAGTAGCTTGAAAATTATTAACAGGTATGTTGACATATACTTCTTGATGCAACACCTCTAATTTGTTCTGCCTAACATAAAAATGGATTCAATAATTTCCAAGCATTTATGATATATGCAGGTTTATGAAGTTGTCAAGGTTTGGCTTCAAAGCAAATCCAACTGGACAGAACCATGTCACAAACAGGTGAGTAATGAGAATTAAGTTTCAATGATTGTATGCTGCTTTTGATTGTTTACACTTTGTATCTCATTCGTTTATTTTAACTTTATTGTGCTTCAGAGTTTTGACGTCTCTGTCCACTTTTGTTGGGAATCTTATGCTGCAGAAAGACATTATTCTCCTCGTTGAGGTAAGTCGCATCTTTCCAGTTCAAGCGGCATATGTACTTGCTTATGTATCGGAAACCAAGTTCATCTTAAGAGAACATACTTTATGCTAACTGCATGAAAAATATCATTTTATCCTTGCAGATTGTTGGAGATCAACTTACTGAATGGCTCTCTTTATCTGGCATGTATTACTGTGAAATGCAACAAGGAGAAACCATTTGTCAGCTTGAGAGACTTTGGATCACGATTGTTGAATGCTTGAAGATGAGCCAACTCATTAGGGATGGCTTCTTTTTTCAACACCAGAAACTTCTTCAAGTGGCACTGAACCACCCGCATCACCCCATTTCAGCTGCAGCAGCATCAATTTGGAGACCAGCTACACATGGCAACTCAAGCCTGCAGCACCCTGGGTGTTTAGTATCAAAGTTGGATGAGTTACTAAGACGTAGACCAAAGGATTTTGATAAATCGGGTGATGCAAATAGAACCGTGCATGAATGCATTGACGTTTCTAGGACGTCTGCATTGCCAATGCCGGAGAAAAGGACCATTGCATCAAATGAATCTAAGCACAATGAGTTAGATGGTGGATCTCTGAAGATCTCTGTCGGTTTGGGGAGGAAGAGGCTGAAGATTTCTAAGTATCCAACAAAACCGAAGGAACTTGGAAAAAATGCTGCTCAGCTTGGTGGTCCTAGCCCTAGGAGGGATACTGGTGTTTTCTCACCGTGTTGTATGGAAAGCAAAGTGTGCAGGAAACCAGAATTAATATTGCAAATGCTCAAGAGAAAGAGATAATTTATTGAACTCATCACTGTTTGTGAATGTAAATGTTTTGAATATTATTTTGTACATGTACCCTAGATGAAGCGTAATGCACTGATCCTTTAATTACACGAAGGCAGTCATTAAACATTTGCTGATTCAGATAAGTGTATGAGCACAATCTCCTGTCCTGTTGCGTTACTCAACGGCATGGTTTGCCTGATAATTTTTTTTTAAAAAAATCAATCTGCGCTGGTGCTTAGGTTGAAGGTTACCAGCTCTGGCATACGATGATGTGTGGTTCCAGTGTTCCCAAAATTGATATCCCTGCACCATGCAGCTGCATCCTGATTCCTGACAGGGAAGAGTCCTGGCGCAGCCTCAAAAATTCTCGGCCAGAATTCAAAAATAAAAAACTTGACCAGACTTGTGGGCTTCAGTGGGCTGGTGTTGTTTAGCTACTAGCGCGGGCGGGCGCGGACTTTGAGCGACTGCACCCGTCCCCAGCCCGTCTGCCCGTCCCTGAGCGCAGGAACTCGTCGCCGGTGTCCCGTGTTCGTGCCCTGGGTCGCCGACGCTGCCGACGACGCCACCCTTCCCGTCGACCGCTGCCAACGAGGTCCCCTCTCCCGTACACCGACGACGCATCCTCCCTCGTCCCCCGACGACCCGGTGAAGATGGTGGGGAAGCACAAGAAGCTGGGGGAGGATGCTCCGAAGATGGAGGAGGGTTCAAGGGCGTTCAAGAGATCTGTGTTGAACATCGGTGGGATTGTGTGTGTCGTTTGTGCTCGCTAGCTTTCTCGTCCCTGGTCTGTCCACGCCGATGAAGCACGTGTTCTGGCAGACGGCGATGCTCTTCTTCTTCGTGGCATCCATGTTCGTCCGGATGCATCTGCAGGAGTTCCACTGGGCGCCCCGAGAGATCGAGAACCTGAACTCGGCGTCTTGACCAAGTGTTGAAAGGCCGGCGTAATTCAGACTTTTGTGGTCATCTATGTTGCGAGTTCAGAGTTCAGACTTAATTTAGTTGGTGTACTTGATCTATGCGTGCTCGCCTTATGCTTTGTTGGGCAGAAATTTAGTTGGTTTAAGCTCTATGTTTGCTGTACTTCATCAAAAATTCTCAAAACTAGTACATTATTATATAATACTTGATCAAGGTTTGCAGTTTAACTCAGCACAGAACTTGCAGATCAACGATCTAGATTATTATTGATATCAATTTAGTTTTCATGGATGAGTTGCAACAATGAAAGAGCACATATTGATATGTAGTGTACTTACGCACCTACTGCAGTTTTGTGTAGGCGTTTGACGTTGATCTGTAAGGTAAAGCTCTAGCTGGAGGCATCTTCATGTTGAAATTTTGAACGAAACTGTTGATCTGGTGAGATTTGATCATGTGTTGAACACTTTCAATTGCCAGTACCTCTAGCCCGCTGCATTGCTACTGTTTGTTAAAGCTTTTACTTTGATTCCATTCTCTTCGCATTAATCAAAAGTTTAATTATGTATTGAAGAGATCCAACTGTCACTATTTCTTTAGGTTGAGCTTCGCAAAATTCAGCGGTCTTCTGAGTAGCTTCTGTATGATGATCACCTATATGTCTGTGAAACAAAATTTGCTGCAGTCCTGAAAGCATTTCTGCACCTGTCATTTGGCTCATTCTGTCGCAGGACATCATGATGCTCGAACAAGGTCACTAGCGGTTGATTCACCAGTCAAGCATCTCCCCAAACGCATATTCTGGTCTATCCCCATTCACCAAGATGTGGAAATGCCAAGAAACCATTTGGGCTAATCGGAAAGGTTTGTGTTGATCTAAATATGTACTGATTCAGCTCTCTTTTTGAGATTGTGATGTCTTGTTTTCCATGTTCCAAGGTAAGAACATTGAGTTTAAAAATTAAAAAAAAAATAAACTTTAGGGGCAGAACTCGTGCCTCCCCAAGAGGCATCCAGTGTAAAGTGTGATTGGGCCTCTGAAGTCCTGTGCCATCTCCATCAAGTCCGTAACAGCTCCGGTGCTTATGTTATAAAGCTGAAGGATGCCCGGGCCTTTCCCGAAAGCGCGCACCATCAACATTCTTCCGTCTTGGAAGATCTCCAGTGCTTTAAAAAATCGACAGCTTTGTTGGCCCATTTCTATGGCGCACTCCTTGACCCAGACGCTCTCACGAGCGGAGTCGACAAGGCGCCATACATTTACATTGCATATACGGAGGTTGCCGGATCCCGCGGTTTCAACCACGCCCAAAGTGCCCTTGAGCTCTGTGAGAGTCACGTCCCACGTCCCCTCCCGACCCGGCCGGCGGCACCGCCACCCTGTCATCGGCGGGCCAACGATCGTCGTCTTCCACTCCTCGCTCTCGAGGTCGAAACGGGCCACGCGGTTCCAGTCAGAATGCTCTCGCGGGGGCGTCGCCGAGCATGAAGTGGACGACGCCGTTGACCGTGGCCGTGCAGGTGTACAAGCACCAGCAGACACAGACAGGCGGCGCCGGCCGTTGCCTCCAGCTGGTAGTAATGGCGGTGGGCTCATTCATGTCCAGCAGCGTGGCGACCTCGGTCATCCACCGTCCGGTCTCGGGCGTCGTGAGCGGCTGCCCGCGGAGACGGGCGACCTTGTACGCGCCGGACGGAGCGGCGCGGCCGAAGTAGGAGCAGCAGAACTCGTGGAGATCCGCGTAGCCGTAGTCGACGGCTCTGAGTCCGGCGATGGTGGCCACCACCCGCCCCGACCTCGCCGACGGATCGATCACCGTCGAGCCGTACATCCCGTGGTCGACGAAGGCGAGGTCCAGGGGCGTGGTCGCCAGGTACCTGCCCCTGACGCCCTTGACCACCCTGAGCACGCTGCCGTCGGCCGTGTCGATGACCCGCAGCTCCAGGTCGCGCGGCGGCTGCACGGACGACGGGTAGTAGTAACCCCGACCCTTGTTTCCTTCGCGCCGCGGCGGCGAAGGCCGGGTCGGCGTCGGAGATGAGGGCGCGCCACGCTCTGCACACGCACCGGAAGCGGCACAGCGACTTCACCGGCAGCCTCGACAGCACGTCGAAGATGATGTCGTCCGGCAGCGACACCGAGACGTCGTCGTCGACATGGCGATTGCCTTCTTCTGGTTCTAGTAGGTCGTCCTCCTTGTGCTTGCGCCCGGAAGGAAACACACACGACAGCAGCAGCCGCCGAAGAGCCCAGGGCTTACCCATGTCGATGTTGGGCTTGCTTCTTGGTTTGTTTGTTGATGATGGGGAATCCCATATATATTCAGTCACGCTACATGGTATGATACGTGACCGGATCGGATTGCAGGGACCCGCATCGTATCGGACAGGGACCCTGCTCACGTTGGTGTACCGAAGACCGACTTACCGCACCGCCTATGTGGGGATGGAGCAGGAGCGACTGAACGCCTTCGGAATTCTGTACAGTATTTAGCAGCAGCGATTGCACCACCACCGTTTGATTACCCACCTAAAAGTATTTCTGCAACAGCCACTTCATTCTGTCGCACTACATCTTGAGGTCGAGTGGTTTCATCGGCAGCCTGGCGAGTCGAGCACTCGAAGATACGTCCGGCAACCAAGTCCGGGCATCCACCATCGTCGACTTTGCCTTTTCCACGAATCCTGGATCATCTCGTGGTTGCCTTTGACCGTGGGTGGCCAGTTTATGCGTGTACTCGTGTAGGATTCCGCCGCCATAGAGTTGCGTTTGTGTTGTGCCACTCATTGTTCTGCCGACGTACGCAGCCCATGAACGGCCCAGAAGCTACCACTGGGCCAAGTTGCGTACGCCCGCTTCCTTCCTTCCATTCGCTTCCTTTTTTTTTTCACCTTCTTCCCACACAACACGGACCCGGCCTCGCCTCGTCTCCTCGTCCTCGCTCGAACCGATCTCGCGTTCCCCACCAAACCGGAGCAGCACCCGATCCCTTCCCCGGAGGCCGGAGCCGGCCAGCCCACCGCCGTCTGTCCGTCACCATGCTGAGGGTCGCGGGCAGGAGCCTCTCGTCCGCCCTCGCCTGGCGCCCCGCCGCCGCAGCCGCCACCCGGGGCCCGCTCGCCGGCGGCCTCCCACGCGACGACGACGACGACTCCCGCGATCGCAGGCCACGATTCGCCATAGACTCTCCCTTCTTCACCGCCGCCAGAGGTACGTGACGGGGTCGCCCTTCTCGCCCTCTCTCCGATCTGGGCTCCCTGTGGATTGAATGGTAGATTCGCGTGGTGTCCGGGCCCTGATCCCGGTTTCGTAGCTCGAGGTGTCTCTGGATGTTTGAGCCTTGGTGTCTGATCCACGTAGCGAGACGGGTTGCTTCGATGCTCCCCGTGCTCGTTGATCTGTGTGTGCGGTTTATTGTTCCGCTGCATGCGTGATGTGTGTTCTAAGGTTACTCCTTGCGACTGCCTGATTGGGATGGTTGGGTCTATTCCCAGAGGAGTGGCATATTCATTTCGGTTATGCTTCTCGTGATGACCGATGCGAGTGAATTCTGATGCATAATTGGTTTAGGTAGCATGCACCGGAAACTTAGTTAATTCTGTTTGCGAGTGTCCTTATAATCCGTAGTCAGACCAAGCAACTGGTTTCTGCAAGCTAATTTTTATCCTCTACTAGTATCTGTTATTTTGTTGACGTATTCAGTGCTTTCATTCACATAGTGGACACACAGCAGTATAATAATTGATAATGGAGTCCAAATGATAACAGTTTTATAGGCGTTGCACACATTTGCATGATATCTTTGTTGACATGTCGATCACTTCAATCTGAATCTGGCTCTTTGGAGCTCATCTGAACAAACTATTTTCTTAATTTCTATCGGTGCAAACTAAGGGTATGCTCCTTGCTGTGCCATGCATTTTGGAACATAAATTATATTTCTTCACTGCTCTATTAGTTCGTATCAGCTACTGAAATGGGCAATCTAAGTTGCTGTTGATATTTTTGGTTGAAACCTTCTGAAGATTTGGCCATGATAGAAATGCCTTGTGTATGTATTGCATGCACTAGTGCTGACATCTCTTACCAACCATGTGCCACTGTAGCTGTTTTCTTATGTAAACTAATTTGTATTTGTTCTTGTATAACTGCATCTTGTTTGTTGCCTGATCATGTTATGTGCTTCACATGTCTTGGTCTGGATTTTCATATTTTGATTTCTTTACAAAAACTAATATCATCGATACTGTTTAATTCTAACGAAATGCTCTCATGTTCAATTTACCGCATTTTTTCACAGCAACTTGGTATAATGACATTTAAAGTAGGTTCATGGTTGGAATGCTAAAGATGTATTAGAATGAACAAAAGAAATTGATGATTGTTTGTCCATGTGGTGTATAGGTAGTGAGTGGTGACAAGAATTTAGAGCAAAAGGAAATTTGAACATTAGGCACCAGAAGACTTTTAAGTCGTAACAATTAATATTCAAGTACAATGGCAGTAGAAGACTTCTCAAGTACAATGTCTTGAAATTCTGCTGTTATGGATTATTCTGCTGCTAGTTCTTGCCTTTTTACTCCATTAAGATACATTATATTCAGACATTGTAATGTTACGGTTGTCTTTGTGCTGTTTTGTTCTGTTGATGACATGTCATCTAATATTCTCCTTTGCAGGGTTTTCGGCTGAAACTCTTGTTCCAAGAAATCAGGATGTAGGTTTAGCTGAGCTCCCGGCAACTGTGGCAGCTGTGAAGAATCCCAGTGCAAAGATTGTGTATGACGAATACAACCACGAGCGCTACCCGCCAGGGGACCCCAGTAAGCGTGCATTTGCTTACTTTGTGTTGAGTGGTGGGAGGTTCATTTATGCCTCCTTGCTGCGTCTACTCATCTTGAAGTTTGTCCTGAGTATGTCGGCGAGTAAGGATGTGCTTGCTCTTGCCTCCCTTGAGGTCGACCTCTCAAGCATCGAGCCTGGCACTACGGTGACTGTTAAGTGGAGGGGCAAGCCAGTCTTCATCAGGCGTAGGACAGAGGATGACATCAAGCTGGCCAACAGTGTTGACGTCGCATCTCTTCGTCATCCAGAGCAGGACGCAGAGCGTGTCAAGAACCCTGAGTGGCTCGTTGTCATTGGTGTTTGCACTCATCTTGGCTGCATCCCGCTTCCCAACGCAGGAGACTTTGGCGGTTGGTTCTGCCCGTGCCATGGTTCACACTACGACATCTCTGGTAGGATTCGCAAGGGCCCAGCACCGTTCAATCTGGAGGTGCCAACATACAGCTTTTTGGAAGAGAACAAGCTTCTCATAGGCTGAGACTACTTTGTACTTTGTAGCATCTGTCCTATGACGCTGTCATTTTGTGTTTGATCTACTATTACCTTTTTTGTTGTTTGGGTATACCTTCAGGTTGACTGTTATCTATCCTGAGTGCAGTATTGTTGCTAGCACCTGACAGTAATGAATAACCTGCTACTGCTTTGATCCTGCTACCAAATGTCAAATTTGGCACATTTTATGAGCTAATAGGAAGGGTTTTGTACTGCCTTAGCTGGGCACTGCCCTTGTTTTTCAATCTTGTATATGCGGCTAGCTGTTCTCGCATTGCTTGGATGTTGGATGAAAGAAAATCTGATTTACTTTCTACCCCTCATGGAATGTTGAGTTATGCTGACAATCATGTGAAAAAGTTATACTTCCTCGCTATATTGCTTGAATGGATACCAACTGTGGTTTCGCATGTCTAATTTGCCTGGCAATTTGCGTGACTGTAAAGCTTTTCTTGGCGCTTGGGAACTGCGTATCTTCCCAACCGGTGGGTTATCCATTGTGAAACCGTAGTGCTATCTTGCAACGAAAACACTACGTGAAGCACTGTCGAGTAGTACCAATCATTGAATCGATCCAAACTCAAATTCAGAAGAGAAATTAACATATTGCAATGGGGAATCAAATCACCCCTGGCCCTGTAGAATAGAGGATGAACGGAGCGAAATGACACGAATCGTTGCAAAACAGATTAAATAACTCAAAATTAGACGGCTCATCCTACTGATCCAGAGTAAGGATGTGCTTGCTCTTGCCTCCCTTGAGGTCGACCTCTCAAGCATCGAGCCTGGCACTACGGTGACTGTTAAGTGGAGGGGCAAGCCAGTCTTCATCAGGCGTAGGACAGAGGATGACATCAAGCTGGCCAACAGTGTTGACGTCGCATCTCTTCGTCATCCAGAGCAGGACGCAGAGCGTGTCAAGAACCCTGAGTGGCTCGTTGTCATTGGTGTTTGCACTCATCTCGGCTGCATCCCGCTTCCCAATGCAGGAGACTTTGGTGGTTGGTTCTGCCCGTGCCATGGTTCGCACTATGACATATCTGGTAGGATTCGCAAGGGCCCAGCACCCTTCAATCTGGAGGTGCCAACATACAGCTTTTTGGAAGAGAACAAGCTTCTCATTGGCTGAGACTACTTTGTAGCATCTGTCCTATGACGCTGTCATTTTGTGTTTGATCTACTATTACCTTTTTTGTTGTTTGGGTATACCTTCAGGTTGACTGTTATCTATCCTGAGTGCAGTATTGTTGCTAGCACCTGACAGTAATGAATAACCTGCTACTGCTTTGATCCTGTTACCAAATGTCAAGTTTGGCTCTAATAGGAAGGGTTTTGTTCTGCCTTAGCACTGCCCTTGTTTTCCAATCTTGTATATGCGGCTAGCTGTTCTCGCATTGCTTGGATGTTGGATGAAAGAAAATCTGATTTACTACCCCTTATGGAATGTTGAATCATGCTGACAATCATGTGAAAAAGTTTTACTTCCTCTCGTTATATTGCTTGAATGGTTGCCAACTGTGGCTTCATATGTCTAATTTGCTTGGCAATTTGTGTGTCTGTAAAGATTTTCTGGGCGCGAGTGAACTTCATATTTTCCCAACCGGTGGGTTATCCATTGTGAAATCGCAGTGCTATCTTGCAATGAAAACACTTGCCTGAAACACTGTCGAGTACCAATAAATGAATCGATTGAACAAAACTCAAAGTCAGAAGAGAAATTAGCCACATGGAAAATGCTGTAAGTGCTATTTAGTTCCACTGGAGTTGAACGACTCGGAATCAAGTCGCCCCTTTATAATAGAGGATGAACATAGTGCAAAACAAACTAAAAACTCAAAATAGACAGCTCATCCTACTGATCCATAACTCAAATTATTTCCCTTGTTCTAGAATGAATCAAATCATTTGAATCCATACAGCATCAAACTCAAATCCACAAAACCTCATGATTCATGAAAAACAAATCAAAACACGATTCTAACCGATCGAAGCTCGAATCACTCCAACAAGTGACAGAATGGAGCGAGAGATTCAGAACAAAACCTGAGCAAAATCCACGAAATGGGGAAGGACGAATGGATGATGAACCCCAGAGAAGGCGAGCGGGCAAAGCGAAATGAGGAAAAGCTACTCGAAAACGGCCACGGCAACAACAACAACAACAACAACAACAAAGGCCACCGGAACATGGGACAAAACGGACGGACGGAAGAGAAGCAGCGGGAGACATCGGACGGTCTAAAAATCGGGTGCCAGAGAGCAGAGGAACTTCCCGTTTCCGTTTCCTCCCCTCCCCGTCAGCCTTGGCGCCCCGCCTTCCATTTCCAGCCCTCGCCGGCCGCGTGACCAGTGACCACCCACAAAACCCCACCCACCCAACCAGCCCCCCGGCGCAAAACCCTAGCGGCGGCGGCGGGGCCACTGCTTCGTTCGCGTGATGGCGGGTGGCGGTGGAGGCGGAGGAGAGGAAGGGGTGGCGGTGAAACTTGAGGACGCGGCGAGGCTGCTGGTGGAGCACCTCGTGGAGCCGGTGCTCAAGAGCGGCGGGCTCCGGCGGGAGACGTCCCCGACGCCGGAGAAGCAGGAGGCCGTGGCGCGCCAGGTGAGGCTTCCTTCATTTGCTCGCGGCATTCGATTTTTGGGGGTTTGAGGAGGGGGGCGTGGCTCGGGTTTTGCAGAGCACGGTCTTCTTAACTCGCGATTCGTTGATTGGGGGCGAATTGTGGTCGCGGGCGGCGCTACATTGTTGTGGATTTCGCAATTCGCGTCTTGTCCTCTGTTGATCGCTCGTTTCCTCGCCGATCGCGGTGCGGATTGCGGGCCGGCGACGATTTGTTGCCGGCCTCACGCCCGCCGCCGGGCGCTTATAAGTTTTGTGCCTGCGCAGGTCCACGCCGCAGTCCTCCTGTACAACTACTACCACCGGAAGCAGTTCCCGCAACTGGATTTCGCCGACCCCAAGCGGTTCATGGTGTCCGCCTCCCTCGCCGCTGGCGATGCTCTGCTCGTGTACCTGAAACACGGAGGCAGCGACGCGGAGGCCTCGGTGACCGACAGGGCGTTCGAGGAAGCCTGCGGCATCGCCCAGGCGCTCGTTGCGAAGGCGGATTCTCCCCAGACGTCAATGTGGCCCATCTCCAAGGTCGCGGTTCTGCTCGTCGACCCGACGGGGAAGAAGTGCTTGATCGAGCATGGCTCTGTGACCCAGGGCGTCTGGTCGATCCTGGAGAAAGATATCACTGCGGCATCTGGAAAGTCGCGCAGCATCGACTTGTCGGCGCCGGGGTCGAGACATGAGGTGCCGCTTAATTCGGAACCTTACGTGCTTCAGCAGACTGCATATTCAGTGGCGGAGAGTAAAACAGGTCATTACTGTACCATTTTTACTGTTAGGAATGCAAGATGATTTCCTCTTTTCTTTTATTTATTACTCTCATATGCAGTAGCTTGTTGACTGACATGGAATTCGTGAATGCTCCTCTTTCTACTCTTTGTACTCTAGAATGCAGTAGTTGTGCCGGAATGTGTCTTGATTTTGCTGATTCTGTGGGAAAGTTGTGTTTGCTGTCTCATGTTTTATCTTATTACTTGCGTCTCAATAGGTATGAAGCGCGCAAGCTTGCGGTTTCTTGAAGAACATCTGGTGCACTCACTGAGCAAAAAAGAAACAACTGCCAAGTTGTTTGTCTTGCAGTATGAGCAAACTGTCAATAGCGACCTCAAGGAAATGCCAATAGAAGATCTGATCAGCAGGTTTGCTTTTCCCACTGTCTAATTTACAATTGCACGTTGCAGACCTGTTGATCAATCATGACAGTAATTCTTCGAACCACATTGTATGATGAATCCTGAATTAGATTGTTTTGCTCATGGCTTTTGTTGAGTGGTATTTTTTTTTATTAGGTGATATGTCAGCACTGATTTTCAAGCTCTTATCTTCCCTTTCGCGTTAGTGTGGTTCTATCGGAAGAGAGTTTTAAGTACTTCATTATCTAAACAAATGTATATGTATGCTATATTATTATAAACGTTGCTGTATAATAACTTCTAACCGTTGTCCCTATTATCTCTCTCCTTTCTTTCCTCTTTAACAGGATGAGTGGTCCTATATTTAGAAATGAAGCATACCCTGAAACAACATCTGTTGTTGAATACTATCATATACTTCCGTACAAGGAAGTTTTGTTGAACCTCCTTAACAGGTACATAGGATTTATTTTTCAGCTAATTATCCATGAAAGTAGTATCTCACATTGCGCCTTGTTACACAATTTTTGGGGTTGATGACTGTTAGGTTATGCTTGACCTATTGCAGGGAAAAGAGTTTGGATTATTCACAAAGTGTACCAAAGGAGCAACAATTGCGCAAAGTAAAACCTTCATTGCACTCTGAAATAGATGAAAGTTTCAAAGAACAAGAAGCTGATAGCAAGTCCAACGTCAAAAACACAACCAGAAACGCTTCAGATCCAAAGAAAAATAAAGATATCAAAGAAGTTGGTAACAGTGGCACCAACAACTGCAGCCCCAGCAAAAACAGAAAGAACAGCAACTTGAACTGCAGAAGAAAATCTGAAGCGCTCAAGGCTACACCCAAAAAAGAAAACGGTTCACTTTCTAATCCTGAATCGACTAGATTGGAAAGTGGAGGCTTGGTCGACATGGAAACCAGTGAGTCATATGATCCTTACAGTAGTCCGAGTTTACTGATCCATCATTGCTTCTGCTCATTATTGTTATATGATCACTTAATCTCAGGTGGTCAAGTGGACAAGAGCAAATCAAATGGAGGATTTGGTAACTTACAAACCAGTGAGTCTTATCAATCTTACAGTGATTAGAGTTTGCTGATCCAAAATTGTTTCTGCTCATTATGATGATATAATCACTTAATGTCAGGTGTTCATTTGGACAAGAACAAAACCGGGAAGCACTCTGTAAGTAAAAATATGGCTGTAGAAACCAGTAAAGTGAATGTAAGTTAAATTACAGCTGACGAATGAGCTTGTGAAAAAGTTACAGTCTGAACAAAGCGTGATATTTCTGGTTGAAAATTTATACTCGAATACATATTTCTTTGTATGTTAATTTGCCTGCTTCAACTTGAAGAACTAACTATTTTTGTCAGGCACCAGAAGTTGATCCTAAAGTGAAGAATCATGCTTCTGAAAAGCAAATTTTGACAGTCGCTGAGATATCAGGTTAGGGACAATCCTATCCTAGACAACTTTTCCTATTATATCCTATTGCTTAATCCATATTGGTACTCCCATTTTTAATATGTGTACTTGGAATTGTATTCAAGGCATCAATAACATAAATGATCAGATGTATGCATCGCTCCAGTTACTTCAGAAGATGCGGGATGATATTGTATGTTACTTACTGACATTTCAAATGGAACAATGCATTTTTTCCCCTATTTCTCATAATTCTTATTTTACTTGATAAGCTGACGTCTAATATCTTGTATATCCATTCTTTGTTTCAGGTCCGTGAGCATTGCATGCTTGGAGATCGAAGTGCTCAGTTTGACATGGATATTCAAACAATCTTGTATTCCCAACTAAACTTAGCTGAAATGGAGGTAAAAATCACATGATCTTTCCACAAGGCAACTAACATTTAGCACTAAATCGTTATACTTTTGGCTTTTGATTGGTGCGGTACCATCCCTTCCGTTGTAGTGAATATACATTATTTAGTCTCCCATGGACAACTAGCAACACATGTTGTCGTTCCCTTGGGATATTTATATGTTACACTCCATTTCTGAGAGTGCAGGTGCAACATCTAGATTTGTGTCTCTGCATGTTTGTTATTTCAGTGTGGTTATTGTTTCGCAACTTCAGCCCTTTTACCTTCGAATTCTACCATTCCAGTATTTATGTTTTCCAAACCTGCAGAGGGAAAGATGACACCTAGGGTGATATCAATCCTGAAAAAGTATGAAGAAAATAGTTCAAACCTGATGAGAGTTGCCAGTTCAACCAGCTCGGGAGAAGGATCTCAAAAAACGAAGATGAAGAGGAAGAGGTTGACAGAAGCAGTCCTTTCAGTTTCACGCCCCAAATGCCAGGCAAGAGACCTTATGTGATGTGAACACTACTCTCTCTCTCTCTCTCTCTCTCTCTCTCTCTCTCTCTCTCTCTCTCTCTCTCTCTCTCTCTCTCTCTCTCTCTCTCTCTCTCTCTCTCTCTCTCTCTCTCTCTCTCTCTCTCTCTCTCTCTCTCTCTCTCTCTCTCTCTCTCTCTCTCTCTCTCTCTCTCTCTCTCTCTCTCTCTCTCTCTCTCTCTCTCTCTCTCTCTCTCTCTCTCTCTCTCTCTCTCTCTCTCTCTCTCTCTCTCTCTCTCTCTCTCTCTCTCTCTCTCTCTCTCTCTCTCTCTCTCTCTCTCTCTCTGACACGAAGCAATGCAGGAGTTGGATGAGATATGCCATGAGAATAACTGGATACTTCCAAGATATACAGTACTTCCTTCACTAATAGACGGTATGTTGGAAAATCACTCTCTTTGGTTCCTATATGGCTATGGAGTCCTTGGATCATACAGTTATTATATTCTTCACTAACAAAGATATAGCTTACCGGGCTGAGGCTACGGGGTCAGGTCTGAGGTTACTGTTCATCTATTCTATCTTTATTCGCATGGCAAATATAACACACATGCTGTGCTAGGTAAATCGCTGCCAAAGGTAGCTCTTTTCCTCTGGAGTCCTGGGTTCTTAGGTTCAGGATTTGGTTAGTGTTTACCGAAGACATGTGTATAGCTGTCTTTGTAATGACATGTTTGCGACCTTAATGTAGTAGTAATATTTCAGAACATAGAGATCCTACAGTCGTCAAATAGTCCTCCAATAAACTAAAATCAGAACATATGTTTGTCTCAATTAGTTCCCAAGTCTGTGCTTCTATCATCATTTTACAATGTTTTGTCTTAGTAGACTTTCAAACATAATCTATTTTCCTCTCTTCTCAGGATTGTACCAGGCCACTACATACCTTGTATGCCCGGATCTCGAACTGAATGCTTATGGTGGTATGAAGAGCACCCCTCGTGAGGCGCGGGACTCTGCGGCTGCCGCCATGTTGCACCAACTTCAAACGAAGGCAAAAGAAAAGCTAGCAGAACTGGACGGCAGCGCACCTGCAGAGCTGCTTGATCAAATTCCTGAAAAAATAGGAAGGAAGCATGCGGAACCCCTGAAAGAGCAACAATCTCAACACTGAATTAACCATGGTCCCGTTCTGTTGTTTACCTGTTGTAATCCCCGGCTGGTTACTGTTGTTGGCACTGTACTTAGTTCTAGATTTCCAGACCCTTGTCTATTGTTATTTGGTGAGTTCTGTGATGCTGGTGCAGTAGAAACTATTTGCTCAAGTAACAATATTTTGTCTGGTGAACAGAACTAGTGCTCACTGGTAGATAATGTTTTACAAACAGTCTGCAGGCGTGGTTCAACCTGCACTTTACGTAGTTCAGCTGCAGAGGCTCTGTTTTGGGTTAAATGGTCTTATTGCCACTTATTTTCCTGGCTCGGTCATGGTTCTTTTTGGTTGCCTGTTGCTGCTATGCACTGGTGCCAGAAATTGTTGGTTTTAAGAAGTGTACTGGTGCCAAGGTTTTCAAAACCGATGAAAACCGGTCGGTTATCGTGGTAACCGGACTAATCGGTCTGGTTCGGTTTCATCGGACGTTCGGTAATCAGTAAAAACCAAATCTGTGTACTGTAGCATATTCGGTTACCGGTCGGTTTTGGTCGGTAACCGGTTCGGTTTCATCGGTTTCGGTTTTTCCGGTTTTTTCAAGATTGCAATCCTTGACTGGTGCTGCCGTTATCTGAAGTGGATTCCCAATATATAAGAAACGTGAGTAATTGTGATCCTTAGACTGCCACTTATAAACTGCCTAACTGAAGTTTTTGTGTTCCTTTCATAGAAATTTCCAGTTTTCAGGAATCTGTTTGTTGTATGTATCGGTTGTTTGGCGGTTTCAGTAATGTAGAGAAAGAGACCAGCTGTTTCTTTTTTCAGTTTCTTTCATTTTACTCCAAACCTCAAGTTTTTCTTTCATCTGAACACGTGCAACTTGTGTTTATCCCCTGTGCTTCTAATCCTGCAGTGTACAGTTGTCATTGCCACGAACAGATTTCGTTCATGACCATGCAGTTCAAGTAGAACGTATAACCAGGCTCTCAATTTTGATGATGGTTTACTGGGATTGGCAACATGCGTGGTTTTCTTGTTCTTTGCAGTTGGAAGGAGAAGCAACTGCTCGGGCGATCCTCTTAGCAAAGTTCATCAATACCCCACTATACGTTCATGCGATGAGCATTGACGCAATGGAAGAGATTGCCAAGGCTAAAAGAGAAGGTCAGCTGTCTGGCATAATTTGGTAGCTGGACTATGTTTCCCAATAACCATGTATAGGGCCTGGGAACTGGATTATCGTCAAGACTGGTCATGCCCTTTATATATTGTTTGATTTAAATTTCGCAGCATTTGGTAACTGGAATACGTTAATGTAAACTCAAAACTTTGCAGGTCAGTAAGTCATCGGTGAACCTGTGGTTCTTGTACTTGATGATTCTTTGCTTTGGGATCCTGACTTCACGATGGCTTCGAAGTAAACTAGAAAATAAGCGCAGTGATATGCTTATGGGATTTTTTTTTTAATCCCATATGGTGCTTCTAAGTACGTGACGAGTCCTCCAATCCGCTATGGGATCACACACTGTTACATTTTGCCTTTTACCTTTTGTTTGCTGAAAATTGTAGTGATTTTTATTAGCATAAAAGAAATTCTGCATTACTCGTTGAGAAGCAACTCTCACATTGCCACTACAAGCATCACATTGCATGCAGGTCAGTGGATAGGTGTTAAACCAAAATTTTACACAAAAGCATTGCAGTTAAGTGAGTAAGATGTTCAAAGTTAAAAAAAAAAATTCCTCACAATATGGTCAGATGCTCAGAGCTTATTTTTTTTCCTTGCAATTTGTTTCCCTCCTTGAACTGAGCCCATATTTGAGTTGTACATTGATTTGTTACCATACAGTTCTTCATTTTGATGAATGCAATTCAGTTCGTATGAAGTGACACTAGGTATTGAAATTTCAGCATTAGCCACATTTAGCTATCTCAGTATAATGTTTGGTGAGGCAAGTTATTCTTTTTCAATACTAGAGTAGTTCAGTTCAAACATGTGATCATTTTGCATCTGACTTGTATGTAATTTTTTTACCCACTTTCATAGAGGTCTACAGTTTCAGAACAAATATTGTAAATGTGAACAAGTTTCGTTTAGTTTCAGGTGAATCCAGTCTGCAGCATATGGATGTCTGATTAGATTTACCTGATCAATGTTGCGTCTGACAGACTTGTATGTACTTTTTTCCCCACTTTCATAGAACTCTACAGTTTCAGAACAAATATTGTAAATGTGAACAAGTTTCATTTAGTTTCAGGTGAATCCAGTCTGCCGCCTACGGATGGTTCTAGCAAGGATGAGATGCTTGCTGATTATATTAGTCATTCCTGCACCAACCACTAAGGGAATGCTTGCCGGTTTTTTACTGATTCGATGTAACTGTATTAAGATCCATTTATTAAGGAACTTGAATGGTATTCATGTCAAAAATGATTGCTATTCGGCATTATTTCAATGAGAGCAATTGTTCTAAACTGAAAGATGGATGCTTCAGTTAAAAAAAATCATTCTGTAAATGAAAGGATGAAAAATGGAGAAACTGTATTGTATCTAATGGTAATCATATTGGCCTTATTTTTTTCACAATGTGATCTGATAAATTATTTTCTTTGTCATATGAAAACTGAGGCTCAGATAATTTATAAGCAAAGTTTTATCACGTGTATGGTATTTGTCTGGACTATTTTTTGGTATGATGGTATGGCTGGTATGTACCTTTTCGACTATTGAAAATTTATCAAATTTTTATCAGGTACCATGATATCAAAGTGGGATATTGCAGCAAAATTACAAGAGAAGTCGATATTTTCAGCAAGCTAACAATCACAAGGACAAAGGTAGATTCAGAAATTTATACATGGATAAAAATGAGAAATCTGTAATGTGCTATGAAACCTTTAGTTTCACGAATTTCTTTCCTTAGAACTAGAATCTGAATAAAAAAAGGAAAGAGAATCTTGAAAGGAAAAGCGGGGTTAAGCACTCACAGTTGATGATAACGTCATTCGCTAGTGGATTTTTGCTTGTAATAATAATATGGCCTTAATCCTTGTTTCTGGACTAGTGGATCTCTTTTTTTTTTTTTTTTTTTGGGGTGGG
>LAPY01001494.1:108228-119241 GCA_000970635.1 Eragrostis tef
TATATTGGTCCTCAAACTCTTTTGCTGCTCCATAGCAAAAAGTTTCGCTTTTATGGAAATTGATTTTTAGACTTGAAAGCTGCTCAAAAACACTCAACAAAAGTTTTATGTTTTTTGCCTGTAACAAATCATGATCTAAGAATATGATGGTGTCATCTGCATATTGTAGGATAGAAAGACCATCGTCCACTAAATGCGGTATGACACCCCTAATTTGTCCGTCATCCTTTGCTCTTTTAATCAAAAGAGAAAGTATATCTGCTATAATGTTGAACAAAATAGGTGACATTGGATCTCCTTGGCGAAGACCTTTCTTGGTTTGGAAATAGTGGCCAATATCATCATTGACTTTTATTCCCACACTACCTCCAGTAACAAAGTTCTCCACCCATCTACACCATTTAGGTGAGAAACCTTTCATTTTCAATGTTTGTTGCAGGAAAGACCACTTGACTTTATCATAGGCTTTTTTGAAATCTATTTTGAAAACAACTCCGTCAAGTTTTTTTGAATGTAATTCATGAAGGGTTTCGTATAATATTACTACACCTTTCATGATATTCCTGTCAGGCATGAATGCGGTCTGAGATCATCTCACAACTGTGCCTGCGACCTTATTGATTCTGTTTGTGCCAACTTTTGTGAAAATCTTAAAGCTAACATTGAGGAGACAGATTGGACGGTATTGTTGGATTTGTTTTGCCTCTTTGACCTTGGGTAGTAATGTAATGACACCAAAGTTAAGGCTATATAATGGGAGTATCTCTCAGAAAACTTGATAGAATTCTGCAGGAAATCCTTCCGGTCCTGGGGCTTTGTTATGTTCCATTTAAAAAACTGCCTCCTTAACCTCCTCCTCTGTAAATATAAAGGTAAGAACATTATTTTCTTCTTCATTAACCTGGGCAAGATCTTCAATTAGATTCTCATCCAGGGTTATGTTTGTAGCTGTAACATCATTGCCATTATCTGTGCTGCAATATTCGTGTTTGAAAAAAAGAACGAAAAAGATGATGCAACTGAGACAACCAAATAGTTCACTGGCTGTTAGTATGCTTTGGAGTCGTATGCTTCACTTTTATTATTCGGTTGTCAAAATCTATATATGCTAATGTGACTGCTTGTAGTGCACCTGCGATTAGACTACTCCCACTGTGCTTCTATACTTTTTTTTATAACTGCTACGTGTACGACAGTGCTAGATTACCACGAGTCCATGACGGTCGCTCAATGCTCAGGACATAACTATTGTTGCTGCTCCTCAAAGCTGAGAAGTTTATTTCGATCAGCTGTTGAGATTGTTTAGACTGAGAAATGTCGTACACAAATTTAATTGATCTGTACTAGGCGAGCCATAATTCAGTTCGCGTATGTGAGTATAAAGTTTTTTTTTTGATACTTGGTTTATATTATATCAGTTAAAGCACAGTACAGATATTTGAGATCGAAGTCTCAAATTTGATGTTTGTAGCCGCCTAGCTACTACATGATTGATGTTGACTGCTCTTGGTGTCGATCCAAGCCAACGGAAGAAGCAAACCCAATATGTTTTGGGTCTTGGTTCCTCAAGACTGCTACACATATGGTGTTGTTGTCGAGAACGCTGGGTCTCGGCGCCCTTGACTGCCGAATAACCACGACGAAAACACCAAGGGTTCTCCTTTGTGAACTCCGATAGAACAGATGGCGTTCCCTGCATCTGGCTGACCGGGTGCGTCACTTGAGGATCGATTGCTTGGAGCCGTAGATTTGTAATGACCTTCACCGGACTCCAGCATGTGGCCGCATGCGTGTCAACGTTGAATCTGGGCCTCAGCGACAACGGCGAGGGCCGCTCGCGAGTAACCCGAACATTGACTACTGCATCTCCACAACTGTGAAGACAATCCTGCAGAACAACAGACAAGTGTAGTACCCTTGCATCATTCCGTGAGGCATGAACAAAGCTAGTCCGTGCGTTGCGATGCACAGTGACACCGAATTCCACCGCACAGCCCGGCAGATGAGCGCATTGCCCACGCGTCCCATACGAGCAACGCATGCGTGCCACGAGGCTGTGGGCCCCGGCAAAAGGCAGCAGCCCTGGAGGAGCGCCTTCGCTACGCGTCGGTTGCGGGCAACGCATGCACGCCACGCAGGAGTTGTGGGCCCCGCGCAGGTGCGTCAGCCCCGCGAGGCGGAGCCTGACCGAGTCGGTGAACGCGGCGGCGCCAGCATGGGAGAGCTGCTCGGAGAGGGCGGCCGCGTGGGCGGGCGGAGGTGACCACTGCTGCTCACTGCACCAGGAGACGCACGCTGGCGTGGAGGAGTGGATGCGCGCGGGGCGGCGCCGTGTCCATCGCGTCGGCGGGCAGGGAAAGGCCGTGGTGCCTGGAGCGTGCCGTGGATGGGGACATGGACGCATGGCTGAATTGGGGGAAGCGGATGCGGTGGAGATGGCGGATGGAGCGGATGCGGCGGAGATGGCGGATGGAGCGGAAGCGGCCTTGGAAGTCCCCATGGCCGGAAGGCAGTGGTGGGATGGAGAACAGCTACTGGAGAATTTATTGAGGGAGGCCTCCGTTACCGGCCAGTCGGCGGCACCTAAAAGCGCGACAACCACGCCGGCAACAACGCAGAGCGGTCGGAGGAGGCGAAGCTGGCGGCACATAGCCCACTTTCTATCACTCTCGAAAATAACCAACTAAAACTAAGCTAAGAGGGGCGCTTCCCTCTCCTACTGCCGCCGGCGAGTTCGCCGGAGGGAGAGGAGGGGGGGCCCGGCGGCTGCGGTGGTGAAACTCGAGCGCTGAGAGGTTGGTCAAGCGGGGTCGGGGGTCCGAGACCGCACACGCCTTGTGATCCCGGACTCGCTCGGCCCACGGAGAGGTGAAAGCCTGCCTGCGGGATTGAGTATAAAGTTGTTCATAACACAATAGATAGGATTACCTATGGCATGCCAATCATACCTGAAGACATGGGCAATATATATGATATCAAAAAATAGAGACAAGAGCTAAGATCTCAAAAGAACTAGCACACAAACAATGGAAGTGGTTTAGTTAGTGTACTTCAAACATATATTATATATAACTACACAATAAAAGTCAGGACTAGCTTAAAGTGCAACGCGGTTTCCTTCTTAGAATAAATAAAAATGAATATTGCACCTAGATGTGTTGCGTGTATTTTGGGAGCGCGTATGTGACGTGTATAACCAGATAGAGAAATGATTCTACACATAAACATTTTGCTTTTGTAACCTGTTCACAACTACTTTGGTTCTCCCCTAAAAGAAATCATGTTCACCTATTTTTTTTGTTTTAAAATGGATATCAGCTGCACCGAAAAAGGTCGTGGATGGTGCCTACTGACTATATAATGCATGCCATTTATATTTTGCTTCACTTGTAATACCAATGGAAACCCAAGAAGACTGTAACCTAACGTTTTTTTCTTATATAGTGTCAAAACTGGATTTGACCATAAACGTATGTATAAGGTGCAATATAGAAATGTTTTTGACGTGTTGTACTGTGGAGGAACTTGCTTGTTTGTTAATTAGGCATATATTTATTTTTTACAATTGAATTTTCCCACAATGTATCCTTGATACTAACATATTGAGTATCTACCTCACGGGAACTAGGGAATACCTTTTCTTCTAGGCACAAAAATGATGATTCAATTACTTCAAACTAGAACCCAAGTTATCCAACTATAACCTACCATTCAAACCATGAGAAGATTCCCCCAACGGATCAGGGGAGAACGAGATTCCTTCAGCTTGTGTTGATAATAATATGCTAAGAATCCAAGTACAAATTCATATTTTTTTTAACCCGACAATTATACATAGCACCAACACGCTTATGATCCCCATACGAAGTTTCTTGTAGCTATTATAAGTCGATAAATATAAAAAGGAGCATGCAAATGATTTGCATTACACTTCTGACTGCCACTTCTCGGTTTGACACCGAAAGATAAAAATGGAACAGAGCTCAAATCAGGTACTTTTATCTTTGCATTTTCATGCTAAAATTACATGGTTAAATTTGGGTTAATTAATTGGCACTTTTTTTTTATCTTAGCAGGTTTGCATTCTGCCTTGTAGTTCTGCCTTTTTGCGAGGATATCCATGACCCACATATTTCCTGACAAGTGGTCTCAAAGAGGTCACAGAGGTTTCATGTGAGTGTTACCCCATAAGCAGTATGAGAATATTGCTCCCATGTATAGTATATATCTGTTGTCTTTGCACCTAATTGTTTGGAAAACTTTCTTAACATTTAGAAGACTCATGTGCACTACTGTAGCAAGGTGTTTTCAACTCAATACTTCTGTGATTTATTAATGAAAGCACTAGCCAGTTTCCCTAGGAATAACGTAACCAAGTCCTGGATATCGATGACGAAGAAGGCAAAATGAGGACCGGCTCGGATTTTCTGTCCAGCTCGTCATCATCTACACACACCAGCTATTAGGATGAAACTTGCGCACAAGCATACGCCATATCCTTTTTCTCGTCTGTGGTAGTAGTAGTATATCAGTACAATTATCCACCATTGGGACCGGAACCATGACATGGCACAGAAAAATGGCATCAATCAAACTAAAGGATGCATATTCAAGCTGTGCACCAATAATTTGTGTGTTGTTGTCCTATCCTATTTCCTATCTGGTGTCTAGAGTGAGTATCTATCTGCCGATTTGTTAGGCTGAGTCGGAGGGATGTTACTAGAGATAGGCAGCAGGACACACATTTCAACATCAACAGAGATATAGTAGCATATCTAAGAAATCAAGGTCTGGACTATAGTCCTCCCCAACACGTGTTTGCTTAAATTTCCTTATTTAAGCATAAATCAATTTGGTGAGTCAGGCACCCAAGCTTTAAATATGGCCCTGCCAGAAGGCTCAGCATGCCATCACACGCCACTGCAATGCTCACAAAATCATACGTCTAGGTTCTGAAATGGGTGGGTTTTTTTTTTGGAATCATCTGAAATGGGTGTTTTGGCATCAAGAGTAGTAGTAAAAACACATTGGTAATTTTTCCTTAAGTAGTACGAGAGCGTACGATATATATATGTTATATAAAAATATAGTTGTGCATCAGAAGAGCTGCTAAAAGAATTTGGATCCATCTGGAAACTTCAAATGTTTTACGTAGGTTTGCTTGTGGAATGTGCAATAACGCCAAGTTGGTCACTATCTTCCTCTGTCCATAGGATATGTACATACGAAAGTGACTACACAATGGGGAGATCATAAATTTGAGAAATGGTTTGATTTGGTCTCACAACACGTGTGTATCTTGTTTGTCCTATCATGTGTCTACGTTGATCATTCATCTTTCTTGTGATGAAGGAGCGTCATTGTTTATCTCCGTGCGGGGTAAAAGTTGTGATGACAAAATCCACATATATTTTTGTTTCAAAAGGTTGGAAGGTAGGGCAAAAACATAAGCTTCATTTCGTGCTGGTCTTGTCCTCTTGGACAAAGCCTGGTGCAACCGTGCAAGAGAGGAAGAGGTTGATTGAGCAGAGTCGATAAAAGAAATGGCGGCCTGGTTGTGGGGCAAAATCTAGCCATGCACTTTGTTCAAATTTAATAACCCAAATTCAAATGGTTAAGTAGATATTCTTTTTTGAGACTGTTAAGTAGATATTCAATATACGTTGACATTCGTAAATATACCGCTTCAAAAGCACCGGAAAAGTTCATGATCCAAGGGAATGTTATATGGTTCATTTTGAAAATTCTTTCAATTAACCAGTAGTCGTCTGGTGAAGCAGTATGTCGGCTCAAGGTACTTTCCACTTTCAACTTAAGGCGCTTTGACGGTCATCTTACCCCATATTCACCCACGAGGAAGAACAAGAAACAGAGCACGTTTGTTCCAATTCTGGGGTCGGGCTGGGAGACGGTCGCGGGCGGTCGGTGGTGGCCAAGGCAATGACAGCGGCCATGGCACCCGGGTCACCTTGCCGTCTCTCCCATCCTCGCGCCCATAAATGGGGGCGCGAACCAAGTGCGCGCCATTTATAGCGCGCATCGCCACATCCAAGCCCCTCTTCCTCTGCGAGCTTCGCCAGCCAATCGCCCATCATCCACCCTGTTCCTCCTCGTCTCTCTTTGCTTTACCGCGAAAACGTCAGCGCCTTTTTCTTCTCTCCGGGGGATAAGATCGTGGCGTCATTGCCGCTATCACCCTCCCGTCGCGTCGCGGACTGGCAGGCCTTGCTCTGCCTCTGCCTCCTCATCCTTGTCCGACCCCTTTTGATTCTTCCTGCTGTTTATATATAAAGCAAGGTGTGTGTGTGTGTGTGTGTGTGTGTTCCTTTCCTGTCGGTGCGGGAGTGTTCGTGCTCATATGTCCGTCGTTGCCTGCGAGTGCGCAGCGACCATGTCGTCCGACAAGATGGCCGCCAGGAAGGGCCGGCTCAGGCAGCGCTACGACAACGACCACCGCCTCGTCGCAGGGTCAGTGTTCGTTCTCTTCTTCTCTTGATGATTCTTGGAGTCTGAAATGCATTCCAACTGCGGCGACGACGTCCTTGTCTTCTCGCGTCTATTTCTCGCTCTGCTTTCTGACGAACTCTTTTAATTTCATCTTTTTCTCATGGATGTGCAGGTGCGTGCCGTACCGGGTGAAGAAGGACGACGAGGGCAACCCCTGCAGCAGCCCGAGCGGCGACGACGACACGGCGCAGGTGGAGGTGCTCATGATCTCCACGCCCAACCGGACGGACATGGTCTTCCCCAAGGTAACAGCAGTCGATCAGCATTCGATCAACACGGCTAAATTAAACGAATTCAGTTGATCAGGTTTCTGGAATCTGAATTCTTGGCAGGGCGGGTGGGAGGACGACGAGGACGTCTACCAGGCGGCGTGCCGCGAGGCCATGGAGGAGGCCGGCGTCAAGGGCATCATCGATGTAAGCAACGCCTAACTACACCGTGCCATCGATTTAAGTGTTGTTTTACTTGCTTCTATCTAATGGCATTCAGCAACATTAGCGATTCTTCCGGGCTCTGAAGAACACTCCATTGTTCCGAAAGCCAGTAGATTTAATTCTTCTAGAGCATGTCATTATACAAATGATGCTGACCTACGTAGTGATGGTGCCCCCTGCCTTGTTCCGTGATAAGTGCCTGAAATGTCTGAATCCCGAAAGGTCTGTTGTCTATCGCAGCAAGAAAACGCCTTTCAGTGTCGTTTCGCAGGGAAAATTATGATATGCCGTAATTTAACGCCGCAGTTTGGAGCTATCGTCCGCTTGATTTTGTCACCCCGAAAGCTAATGAATGGTAATTTAGGGCGAAGTTAGCACTTCCAATCAGACAGTTTAAGTTAACCACTAGCGAGCAGCATCCATAGGTTGACAGTGACCATGCATGACAGGGAAAGGGACAGAGAAGTTTCTCTACAGGCATAGAGCTGCTCTAGCAAGTAGCAACAGCAGCATCAGCTCATTTGGTGGTTTGCAAAAGTTAGTGTTCGAAACTAACGAACCAAATTAATATTGAAGCGTGCAATGAGTTAGGGGTGATAAACCGTATCATCAACCCCATTTTATAACGGGATACCCCTAAATCATTGTGATTTTCTAGTTGGCGAAGATCTCGGTGTAAACTGTATTATTGTTTCCCCCCTATTTCTGCCATACTTCGTTCCTTGGCCGGCTTGTGGTTGGAATTTAATTTCCTGCGGATCCTGAGTCAATAGGCTGCTATTTTTATCCCTGGTGCATACATGATCCCAACCACTATGCATGTGGCGTGTTTCCTACTTGCCCTACAGTGCCCCCTGCATCTCTAATCAGTCTTGTGTTGCTGATGTTATGTCATTAATGTTACTGTTCCTCGATTCAACTTTGTCGATATTTGAATATATTGCTGCTGCTTACTATTTGAAATTCAGAATCTTTACCCATCATGTAACTTGCAGCAATGATAAACTTGCTGAACTTTAATAGGAGTGCAGATTCAGTTACTGACCATTGCCATTTGCTATTGCCGTACCAGAGCTCTGCCTTGGGACACTGGGTGTTCAAGAGCAAGAGCAGTCAGACCAGCAACAGCCCCAGGGGAGCTTGCAAGGGTTACATCTTCGCCATGGAGGTCACCGAGGAGCTTGAGTCATGGCCAGAGCAGGCCACCCACAACCGGCGATGGGTGAGTAGCCCCTGTCCATCACACCATACCTCACGGTGGCAATGCCGATTTCACACACCCAAGGATTCAGACAGTAGTTAACCTGACAAAGCGTCATGCTGCTGTTGATCCATGATCAATGGAACAGGTCTCCGCAGCCGAAGCCTACCAGCTCTGCCGGTACGACTGGATGCGCGAGGCGCTCACGGCGCTGCTGGAGCGGCTATCAGTGATCGAGCCGGTGGCGGCAGCCGGGGCGGGGGAGCCGCGCGGTTGCGCTGTGCTGATGGACGTTGACGCTGCTGCTGCTGCTGTGGATAACTGATGAAGGCAGCTATAGTTAGCTGTCTCTCTCGTACCTTCAACTGCAGATATGGCAACCATAAGAACAAATTGATTCTCTAATCACTCGTTTAGACCACCTTTGTCTTTTAAGAGCAGTTAGCGATGAGTCTTCAGTACCTCCAAGTGTCGTCCGGTAACAACTGCACACTGTCGCGTGTGGCCTGAGCCCTCAATAACAGGCATTTCCATCTACAAGTAACATGGTATTGGTTGGCTTCAGAAGTTAGGGCAAAACTGTCCATTTGCATGATCAATCCGATGCCTGCTGATTAATGAGGGTTCATGTGTATTCTTTCGTTGTGTATACTATGTGAAAATGGCGTGGCGACTAGTCCATGCCTTGTGTCTGTAAATGCCCTTAATATCCTTACATGGACTTCTTGATGTGATGAAATGTTGTGAATAGAGTTACTTCTCCTTTTTCAGTTCCAAAAATAAAGCAGCATGTCTTTCGTCCAACCAGAGTGACCGGGAGTTGCAACTAGGAAATGAAACCTTAGTTCAAGATCCTACCTTATCCAATTGGCTAAAGACCAAACAGTCAGTGTGGCTATTTCATGCTTAAATGCACTCTGCATTCTGCAAGGCTGGCTAAGTTTTTGACGTGGAGTGAAAGCAAGGTAAATTAGTGTAAGAGAACAAAAATGCAGACGGCTGATTGCTTTCGACAGTGCCATTAGGATTTTTTTAAATGATAAAGCCTATGAACATGCTAAATGGTGTCATAACAGTGTTAAATTCTGATGAAAAAATATATAATCCAGGCAAGTAAGGTTCTTTAAGATGATAAAAGAATGCTTTAGGGGAAATTAAAGTACGAGATTTGTTTTTCAAGTATTCGCTACCTCGTTTGACATGGTCATTCACTGGGCTCATACAACTCTAGCAGGCCTGACTTTCACATCTTCTAGCCCAAGTGTCAACTGCAACCGCGGGAAAGGATATCCAGCCCATATACCGGCCCACGAGGGCTCCACCACATACGCAGTGACGACTGGGTAGGGTTTTAAGGGCTTCCCCTTGCGCCGCCGCCTCCCACCTCCTCTCCTCGCCTCATTCCACCCTCCTCCTCGGATCGGGAGGCGGCTCTCCCCCAACCCAAAGGTGAGCGACCCCGTTCCGCTTCTTCTCCTTCCTCCCATCGGCTTCATCTCCGGGCTCGTGTATGCTCTACTGGTTGATGCATCTTGCTGGCCGTTGGTTCTCCTAGTTCTAGTCTATCCAGACCCATTTGGTTGCTGTTCCGTGGCGGGAGGTGTTGTGCGTTGTCTAGGTTAATTTCGTGAGCTTTCAAGGTAGATTAGCTCGTGCGATTGTATTTTGCTTGGTTCAATTTCATAGTTGACTTGAACTGGTTGATGTTTCCGTTGTGTTATCAGTTTCGTTTCGGCGTAGATCCCTTGTATTCACTCGCTAGGGTATAGTGGAGGCTTTGCTTGCGTAGATCTGTTGTTTCTGTCAAGTGTTGTGAGCTTCTGTGTTCATGTAGTTATCTCGCGTGGCTTTAGGGTCGTGTAGTGTTGTCATCAGTTTCTGTCTCTCTCACGGATTTAGGTTCGTGTAGTTATCTTGCGTGGCTATGTGTGTTCCTGCCCAAGTCTGTGCCATATAGTCATGTGATTCACTTGTAATTCAGAGCCGATCTGTTTGTTGTAAAGCTCTTTTGCTTAGCTAGAGTCACGCTGGACTGTTGTTGTATTCTAACTAGGCTGTTTTTTTGTGTGTTTGGAACAGGAATTTGTAGGGTGATATTCAGAGGCAGTCAAGATGGTGAAGTTTACCGCAGAAGAGCTCCGCAGGATAACATGTCTGTCATTGCCCATTGATCATGGTATGTCCCAGAACCAGAAGAGCAATCACAAACTCAATTGATGGTTTAGCATACATGTGCAACCTACTTGATGTGTTTCATTGTTTGTGACTTTGCTCATAACATCTGTGCTGCTAATTTGTGTACTGCACTACTGCTTATCTGTTTAGATCGATTTTCTGTTTTCCAATGGTACCCCTATGTTATTATATCTTTTGCACAGTAATGAATTTTCCTGAGCAAGGAGTTGTGCTTAACTGTTAATATATTCCATATCACTGTGATCTCTTGTGTATTTTACTTGAATGAAGGACAATTAGTAGTTACTTTACCCTCAAAGTAATTGTTGCTATATTTCTCATGTATTTTCTGTTTGTGCTTCAATGATTCTTGACTGCTCCCATTTTTTATCCCTATGTATTCTATGTTCATCAATTCTTCTGTCATTTCGTAAGTATAAGTTTTGGTGCCTTCTATCCTGTCACTGTTATATATATCTTAATGTCTGGTTTACATCAACAGCTATTGTTATGTTAACATGTTTTCGAAATGTTATGTGCTAACTTTCAGTATTATTTCCTCTCTGCAGGCAAGTCTACGCTGACAGATTCTCTTGTGGCAGCGGCTGGAATTATTGCTCAGGAAGTCGCTGGTGATGTCCGCATGACTGATACCCGCGCAGATGAAGCAGAACGTGGCATCACCATCAAATCCAC
>LAPY01001495.1:1590-15873 GCA_000970635.1 Eragrostis tef
GGTTATTTATTATTTAAGCAGCCCAATTTGCAACAGTGAAAACTTGTATTTGAATAACATGGGCAAACCCCACCATGTTAATGCGCAACACTAGTTCATACTTGCTTCACTGATTAATACCACCATCTTGGAAAAGATTTTTTTTAAAAAAAACTAAGTACTAACATTTATTTGTGCACCATTTAAATTGCAATTCCTGATCAGATTGGTCTCACTTATTGATTTTTGTTATAGTGCTCATCCCGATTTGATGATTTCATTAGTCAAACGATATGAAAAGTTAAAAAGTCAATACTGATAAAGTTTTTCTTATTTTTTCATATGATAATATTCTATGGTTTGAATTTCCAGAACTTTATTTACAAATAGTTAAGATTAACACTGTGCAAAACTCTCAGGATTGTACCAACAGGACACATTTTTGGTACACTATAAAGTATTTCCTGAAATGCTAGAATAGACTTTACAGCAACAAACTTTCAATGCTAGATTCAGGTAAAAGGACTTAAGGACAAGACAGCTTCACAAGTTATGGTGCCACTCGTTTGTAACCAGGTGGTTAGACTGCTCTGGAACATGAGTTTTATGGTCGTTTGGCTATGTGCTTTCTTTAGACATGACCAATTAGAAAATAACATAAATAACTCATTACTCATGTGCTCGTTAAGAAGATGTAGGCATGCAGCAAGTGATATAATGAACTTTGACTTATATAATTAGAGTAATATTGACTCGTCAAAAAAATTAGAGTAATATTTTGAAATAGAGTAAAGATTTTGGTTTCAAGTTTTAACAACCATGCTAAAATGAACTCTCTATTCTTTTTTGGCTAATCTAACAAACAATGGCAATAGGAAAAATGCCACGAGATGTGTTTCATGCAAAATCTGTTTTGAGTACTACACATTCTAAAAGAATTGTGGCAATGTTGCGCCATGTTTCAACAGAGAAAACATTTTCATGTTATCGTAGTTTATTCAGTATTATTATGTATCTTTATGCCTTTGCTCTGAAACGTGTATTGTGAATTCTGGGTTGCAAAAGTTCATGGGCCAGTCACCAAACTTTGTACGTGATGCAATCTTATTCGAGATAAAACTTCGTACAGTAATTAATGGAACAGAGAAAGTAACAGGCATTGGATCAACAAGATTTTAGGCTTATGCTTGCATAGCCTTTTTGATACATTAACATATCAAATTGCTGGTCTATCCACAGGGGCAAAACTAAAAATATATTCAAACAGGCCTAGCGCGGTAATGCCGCGCTCCGTTTCTAGTGAACATCTATTTTATGTCCACTGTACTACAATCACATCCAAATCAATGCGCACAACAGTGAAGAGGAGGATGATTTTTATACCCTGAATCTGCAGCGCACGACTCTTCTTCCCTCAACAGCCAAGAGTCGAGGGACGCAGGGGCGGGGTGATGGCTGCGTAGGGTTGAAGGAGAGAGGGTGGCGGCCTAGATAAAAAAGGATTCTATAGGATTACTACTTTAATTATTTCTTTCTTTCTTTTATTGATATAAACTCCTCCTCTTACATAGAGAATGTAACTTGACTCTTAATTTACAAAATGACTCGTTGACCAAGTAAGCTAATGACTCAATTAATTTAGTTACTTCGCCCTTGTGTCACTAAAATCTAATGACTCAATTAATTTAGTTAACCGTGTGATTGGGTCCCTCCTGCGGCGGCTGGACTCTAGCTCATTTATAATAGCAGGGCAGCACTGAGCTAAATACTTGAACTCTTCTATGTCAATTGGTGCAAGCGGGGTTGTTGAGGAGCGGAGGAACTTGAAGCATGCCTCTTTAAGACCGCAACACTGGTGTTTTTCTGCTAGTATCAGGATAATCGCCACAGAGCTATTGCCAATGTAGTTAGACAGCTTCTGCTCACACATCAGTTTTAGTCTTTGCAAGCAATACCTGTCAGCTGCAACAAGCAAATGTTGAGCCATTGCGGCCTCGTCTTCCTGCTCCATCTCTGGCCACACATCCGTGTATATGAAACTAAGCAAAGCCCTAAACACTTGTGCCTCCATATCATCTATTTGTACGATGTTTCTACCGTCACCCTCCTTCATCGGGCCGTAGAGCTCTGCCATGAAGACGGGCGACCTTGCCCCAAGCACCAGCCGGTGCGCAGCGAACGTCTCCTCGCCGACTCGGAATTCAACATCAGCACCTTCCCCAGTTAATAGGAGATTACCGATACGTTGTTGGATGGTAGACGGTGGCACCGCCACGGATGGTGTCTCCTTGATAATATATATCTGGACTTTGATGTTGAAGCAGTCATCCTTCAGATGCTCACATCGCTCCAATTCTTTCCTTTTGATGAACCTCTCATATCCAAAGCCCCTGCGGCGTAATGAGAAGTCATGGGTCATGGTGGTACGGCCCTTGTATGGAACCGCCTCATCTTCTTGGTCGAGCAGACTGAAATTGACCTTCGCCGTCAAGGGCACTTGGACAGCATCGTCAAGGTAGAGGAAAAAAGAGATGTAATCGTGGTTTTCATGATAGCCAGGGCTTCCCTTGGGTCGGTAGCTGACATGCCACGTATGGCCTCCCGCGCGGAACGGGGAAGAATCGAAGACAGGGCGATCGCAACCGGTGTTTAAGGTCTTCGAGTACCCCTTGATCTCGAGCACAAGGTGCGGACTGGCGCAGACGATCTGGGTGGCAGAGCGCGACCGCTGGCCGGCGCTGCTCGAGGAAGTTGCCATCGCGACTATCTGGATTCTGGAGGGCCATGGTGGGTGGCTAAATATATAAGTCGGCGTGGAGATAGGATCGTATGCTATATGGAATAGTTTTTCGTTTCTGGTTCGGATGCGGATGTTTTTTGACAGAGGAAATCAAATTCGCTGGTTCGGTGTCAAGATATTCATCGGTAGCCTGTGCGGACGAAAGGAAAACAGACAGACCCTCGCCATCGTCGTCTGGAGCACGCGACCAAACGATCGTCCCTTGGGTGCACGAGAACCTGAGCGTATGCAGCCAGCCGTATGGTGTAAAAAAAAAAGGTTCTATTAGGCTACACACGACAAGAGCTTAGCTTTACGATAGCTAGTGCTTGCTGGTGCATATGTGGTACTCGCTCTCTTGCGTGTATCTAGAATTTCAAGAGCCTGTGCGGAATTGCATGCTAAAGCCCCCGCCCCCCGCACCACTGACATGCACGACGCCAGAGGCAAGACACAATGTGCAATCGCCGCGCCCACCACGAGCCGCCTGCATGTCGCGCCGCCGCTGAACCCTCCGCTGCACACCGCGCGTACACCGTCGACCGCCACTACAAGAAATCTTATGATAGATGACGATTTTTTTACGTCACAAAACTTAAAATTTTCGTCTCTGATTGTATTTTGTGACGATCTAATGACGAAAATCAATTTGTCACCTATCATATATTGTTAAACATGTTCTGTGACAAAATTAGATGTCTTCGTCGTAATACTTTTGTGATGATTCTATTTTCGTCACACCAAAAACGTCACAAAACACATCAGGCCCATATCACAAACAGCACATTTAGCCCAATACAACCTGGACCACTATTAAACCCATCAATTGTTTAGTCCAGCCCACTATATTTTGGGCCTAGCACATCTTATGCACGTAATTTTTTTACTGGCTCCGCTCTTTTTCTTTTTTTTAATAGTACGCTCAGCCCATTTATTTCATAGATGGCTTGGCCCATTTACTTTTTTCTTCTTTTCCTAACTGGCTCGGCTCATTTTCAGAAACAATACATGTGAAGCTCATTTTCAGAAGCAATATCAATCAGTCAAATTCCAATAAATACATAATTATCCATACACAATAATACAATGTGCTTCACGTCAGATCACAGTAACATGATAGAATAAATCCATCCACAACACACATCCAGTCTCCAAACATCAGATCACAATAACGTGACAGTGGAAAACAACCACACATCATACACATCCACTCTCCATGTTGAAGAAAGTTAAGAACTGATGAATGAAAAATAACTCCAATTATGTTAGCTCTTGTAGTCAAATTAGACCTGCACAACTGCACCAACAATCTGTGGAACGGACTGAATATCCAGGTGAATTTTTGTACTGCTTGCAGATGTAAAGCTCACTAGTTATGAGTGATGACGAGGTTCACCGGCAGCATGTCCTCTCCACTCCAGTAATTCCTACAATACGGAAGACTGTCAAATCACATGAACAGTTGAAACAAATAAACAGGTAGTTCATGTAGTTTGTCAACAAATAGAACTAATACTTTCAGACCCACAACAGCAGCACAAATTAAAGTGAAACTAGTTAGTTAAAGAGAAAGCTACGAACCTTTGAAATAAAAGACAAGTGAATGAATCTAATAAAAGACCAGTGAGCAGTAGAATATGATAGCAAACAAATCAAATCAAAGAAATGATAAAACAATATGTTCATACAGAAATGAAAGCAGACACCTAAATAATTTATAACTAAAAGAAGGTGTCCATATTAATAGACAGGCATGCTCCGCTTTTCTTGCTTCTAACTCTGATTCCTTCTCAAAGCATGATGCAGGTAAAGAAAAAAGAGCGCAAACTATCAGGCTGTTGCAATACATTCCACTTGGTAGTAGATGGGTTAGCTTTACTTCTGACATAGTCCCAAAACTGAGGTAACAGTTGACACAAATAAACAGCAGGCCATGTGCAGAAAGAATGCATATATCACGTACTTAGGACAGTAACACTGAAATGAAAAAAATAGTTGTTTCAGAGTAATTTTAGAGCAACTGCTTCTTTTAGATTACTTGCTACCTACTGCATATCGATCCAGACCAGGGTCCATTGACCAGATCCACTTGTCACTGCATATTTTAGATTACTTCAATGTCTCACTTTTAAGGAAGCCTTAATTCACACAAGAACACGAACAGTACAAGCATCATGTTGCACTGATATCCAAATTTCATTCAACTTCGCAGAGTTCTAGAAGGGAACGAAGTCAATCTCACCTTGGTACACATGAGCTTTTTAAAAACGTCCTGCTGCACCATTGTCCTCATGTTGCCAGGCACCGCCAGCTCAAGAGCTCCTCAGACAGCAACAGCCCACCGGCAGGGTGGTGGTGGCACGCATGACCTGGGGAAGGGAACAAACCGCGAGGGCCTGAAGGAAACATGTCACAGGCTAGAAGATGCATAGGCAATTCCACGAACACATCAAGTGCATTAGGGAACCTAAACGTTGCTTCAATTGATGAGCGAAGCCACGGATACCTTTGAATTCGTCCGTGCACAGCCATCGCTGGAGGGAGGCACTCAGCTACCGAAGAAGCACCCGTCCTCTCCGACCCTCCGAGCTTGAGATCCGGGCAAGCAAGTCCTGGCGCCGCCCAGCTCGCCTGCATCCCAGAGGCGGATTCGAAGCAGCCGGCACTGCCGTTGACCCGGTCGAGAAGCCCCCACTGGAGGAGGCGGGCGTGGGGACTGGGACGGGCGAGGCCGAGGAGTACATGAGCGACCCGCGTCGACCCGCAGGCCCCGCACGCCGGCTCGCACGCGCAGCTGCCGTGCGTCACCTGCACGAGTTGCTCCCGGCCGTCCGAGTCGGCGGGGAGGTTTTTATTCCCGGCCCGTGTCGCCCATGTAGGAGCGATGCGGGGCCCAAACGTTTTCAACGTGTGTCATGTGAACTTATCACTGCATCTGAAAAGAGAGTGTTTTTTTTTGTGTGTGTGGGTGGGTGGGTGGGTGGGTGGGGGGACACATCTGAAAAGAAAGTGGCGTTGGTAGCATATACGGAAAGCTTTCAGAGCGACCGGTCGCGCAAGCGTGCAACAGTGAAGCTCGGCCCACGCGGAGCAAGCAGCTGGCCGGGGACAGAAGGCGCGCGCATCACTGGAGGTGGAGGAGGGCGGTGAGGGTTAAGGTTCTGAGTTGATGGAGGCCATTCCATCGCCGGCGGGCCTAGAGGGAGCTTTGGGAGGCGGTGGCCATGACCCGGAGGTGGGTGGCGGTGACGCCGCCGGAGTCACGGGCGGAAGACGGTGGTAGGCGGGGGAGTCACAACGAATGAGAGATACCGACAGACGACGCTGGCGGGTACGGGCGACGTGACTGTTTTGTTCAGCCAACAACGGCTGCCTACCATTTTGTATTGTAATTTTTGGAACCCTGTTTTCTTCTCCTCCATCTCAGTGAAAGTGCTGCCAATTTGCATAAAAAATATCTCTTCTTTTTTGACTGGTTGTATCTCATATCTTACACTAACTCCCCCATGGAAGATGATCAAACTACAGATATTAAGACAGCCGACCCCAACATTGTCAAAATGCAAACGCCCAAACCCACGAGATGTGTGTCAAAACTAGTCCAGCTACCAAACAAAATAAGACATGGATATGAGCACCGAAAAAGTAACGTTTGTCTACCAACTTCAGAACTCTGAAATTCCAATAGCATTATGTTCATGGCTTCAGGACAAGTCAGTCGCACAAAAAAAAAACAAAGGATATTCTGCTGTTACTTTTTTGTATCGTTTTCTGCTGTTACTTTTGAGCTCGATTTGTCAGTTTTCATCGACTCCGGCCCCTGCTGTAGCCCAATTTCAGCTCCGGCACTCAATGGCTGGATGACTCTGACTTGGCTCCTCCCTTTCCAGCTAATTTTTTTTTGCCTTCTTCACGCGACTATAAACATTCGAACTCAACTTCTTCAGCTGCAGTGCAGTAGCCCTGGAGCAAGTCTGGCATAAATGCTCAAATTCTTCAGTGCCCATGACTGCATGAAGAGTTACCGAGGAGTCGAGGAAGTCAAAGCATGCCTTCTTAAGAGAAGAGCAGTGATGCTTGTCCGCTAACAGCAATATAGTTGCCACCGAGCTTGTATCAATGCTGCTGCATAATCTATCTTCGCACATAGACTTCAGCCTCTCCAAGCCATAACGATCTGCAGCGACAAGTAAACGTTGGGACATCACCGACTCTTCTTCAGCCAACATCAGTGGCCATTCATCTGTGTATACAAAACTAAGTAGAGCCCTGAACACATCTGCCTCCATATTATCTATCCGTATGACGTTTGTCGTGTTGCCCTCCTTAGTTGGGCGAAAAAGCTGATATGTCTTGAAGATGGGCCACTGAGCCGCAAGCAACAATCGGTGTGCATGAATCACCTCCCCGCCGACTTGGAACTCAACATCCGTGTGCTCTTTGCTTAACAATAGGCTCCCGAGATGCTTGTGCATGTCTGACGGTGGCACAACCATGGATGATGGCTCTTCCTTGACGATGTGTATATCTACCCTAACAGCGAAGCAGTCACCTTTTAGATGCTTCGATCGCTCCAACGTTTGCCTTTTGATGAATCTCTTAAATTCACGAGACCCTGCGGAGAAGAAGTGTCGGTGTTGTGAAACCGGCCGACAAGTAAATTTGTATCAAAGGTGTCAAACACGACGAGGCACCCTACCTGGCGCGCCAACTGTCGGTGTCGCCATCATCGGGGTTTCCAAAGTGGGATCCCTTGGGATGGTAGGACATGCTCCAGGTATGGCCTCCCGCACGGAACGAGTTTGACTTGAAGCTAGGGGTGCCACAGTTTTCGCTGAAGGTTCTTGAATATCCATCTATCTTGAGGACATTATAGGCTCTGACGCATGCGATGGTGGGGTCGGAGAAGGGCGGGTCGCTGGCCATGGCTGCGGGGGCGTCTTTGCACGAAGGGCCGTGGCCTTGAACGTGGTAGCGTCGGAGCAGGACGGGACGCGGTCCTCGGAAGTTGTCGTAGTCATGGTGGGTGGTCGGGTGTCTATAAGTTGACGTGGGAACAGGCCGGATCCAAGTCCCTTTGTGATTATTATATGGAAAATTGGAAATCTAGGAACGCAACGTTAAAGAGAAAGGAAAGGAAATTGTTTTTCGTTTTTGGTTCGGTTTCTTTGTACTAGCGGTAACACATCTTGTGATTGTTGGGCCGAGCCGGGCTGCCGGACGACTTCACGTGCACGTTCTTGTCATCGAGCGCGCGAGCCTGGCAGCGACGCGGGCTCTGGCGTTCTCCTCGGCGCGAACCAGGCCATCTCGGTGCGGATCACGGTCCACGGCGGCAAACATCGTCTCTCGAGGACACGCTTGGTGAGGTTCTCTCCCACCGTGTCCAAGAACACGTTCTGCACCGTGCTGAACAGCAGCGCCACGGAGTACTTGGCGATTTGGCGGGCCTGTAGCTAGCGCGGCCCCGGCTCGCATAGACATTGAGCATGACGCTGATGATGTTGCGCTGAACTAGCCGCAAACCATGGAGCCCAGGAGCCGACGTGCACGTAGCCCCACTCGGGCGAGTTCATCGTGGCCAGGCGCTAGAAGGAGCCGGCGCCGGCGGAAGGGCCGCTTCTTCTTCTCTTTTTTTCTAGCTTCTGACGGGAAATGGCTGCCTTTACATTTAGAAGAAAGCAGACGCCGGCATGGTCTTATACAATGCCCCTGTTAGCGCGCGCTAAAATCGGGCAGACATGATGAACGAGAGAAAACAAAACTAAGTTTTGATACCGGCCAACAGGCTGGCCTCGGTCGAAGAAACTGAAAAAGTCCGGAAGGCCCGCTTCTTCTTCTTAGAGCTCATGATGCGGCGGTTGTGGAAGTCGGCGTGAAGAATTCGGAGAAGCAGCGCGAGCAGGGGAGCGGCTGTCGGAGGTCCGAGGAGTTGCGCATCATGATGAACAAGCTGACAGAGTTGAGGCGCTGCTTGAGGGCCTGACGAAGCTCGTTCTGCCGGCGACGGCGGCGGGATCTGGATGAGCCTGGCGTAGGCGCCGTCCTCGCCCTTGGCCATGAGATCGTCATGCGGGCCCATCTCCTAGATAGCGCCTCTGTGTAGGACGACGATGAGGTCGACCCTGCGGATGGAGACTGGAGTCTCCCCAGGGTGGTGCCGCAGTGCGGCCGATCATGAATCGGTCTAGCAGCTGGTGTCCTCGTCCAGCAACAGTGGAGACTCGGAGTCCAGCGCGCTGGTGTCCTCGTCCAGCAGTTGGATGTCTTGGACCTTCTTGAGCATGGCGCTGGCGATGTGCTGCTTCTGATAGCTGGACAGCGGCAGCCCGCGCTCACCAACATGCAGTCCATCGTTGACTCATTATTAGCAAAAAGGACCCAGCTCACGTCCCAGTTCATGAAGGCATGCAAAAACCGCTCCATCGTGTTCGCAAATTGCTGCATATAATGCTTCTCTATTAGAATTCTTACTGTATTAGTTCATTCAGGTGTGTCACTCTCTCTTCTTCTAAGTCAGTATTCGAGGTAGCTGGCCTCGTATATTTCTTATTTTTAATTTTAATTGCAATTTCATTGCATTGGATGAGTGGTATGTGTGAACCAAAAAAAAAAGAAGAAGTAAACTGCATTGAATTTTTGTGCGAGCATACTTTGGACATGCACTCTGGAGAAATTCTCTTTCATTGACAGATACCACTCATCCAAAGTGTGTGAATTCATCATCAGACTCTAAGATGGTGGTTATTTGTGAAAGAAGTTTCCTGTGAGCATGTTAGGCCCAGTCAAACTTTTTTTTTTGAGAATTACACAGTACAACACAGACGCTCACAACACGCACGCACACTCACCCTTATGAACACAGGTACGCAAACCCTACCACTATGAGCACCTCTAAAAGACTGAGCACCCGGCAGATCTGGAGATTCCCAAAGTCACCAAAGGCGTCTCATTGTCGACGGGAACGCCACTTACCACTTAACGTTGGTTTGCTAGCGCAACTCGAAGCACAAAAAATGCAGGCCCGGTAAGCAAGCACAAAAATCGCCTTAAACGTTGGTTTGCTAGTACTCGGATGTTCTTTTTTTGATATAGCCAACAATTGAAAGATGGTTTTCTTTTTTCTGGTTAGATGCTGTTGACAGCAGATTTTTGCGAGTGAAACCATACGCTGTATGATTACATTACGGTAATCATACGACATGTGCAATGCAATATTTCAGCAAGTGCTGGTTGGTTTTGTTGCAATACTTTAGTACTGAATCAACCTTAAATCCATGCTAATTTACAATCCCTCATGCGGGAAGATAAACTTGTGCGCAAGCTCTATACCTGCATACCATCGACGCCTACCCATCAGTGGACTTAGCGTCTTCAGTCATCAGGTCTGTCGTCGACTTGGCGGCAGGGCTTACTGAAATCCCACTCCCTCTTTCGGCAGTGAAACCGCTGCTCAGGTTGGTGCCGCTCCATAGCGTGGAGCTTGTTATTGAGCCGCTCCCGCTGTCCATCACGTAGTGGAAGGGGTTCACCGGCGGCACGATGGCCATGCCCCCCTTGAGCATGCGCAACACGTTGCTCATGGTCGGCCGCGCCGCGGGCTGGAACTGCACGCACCACAGCGCCACCTTGCACATCATCTCGGCCTCCTCCCTGTCCGCCTCCCCGATGCCGGCGTCGAGCAGGATGGTCTCCATCTCGCCCTGCTCGTACCTCTCCCACACCCACCGCGGGAACCACTCCCGGCTCTCGTCGGCCTTCCGGGCGTCGTAGTTCCGGCGGCGCCCCAGGATCTCGAACAGCACCATCCCAGTGCTGGTTGGTTTTGTTGCAATACTTTAGTACTGAATCAACCTTAAATCCATGCTAATTTACAATCCCTCATGCGGGAAGATAAACTTGTGCGCAAGCTCTATACCTGCATACCATCGACGCCTACCCATCAGTGGACTTAGCGTCTTCAGTCATCAGGTCTGTCGTCGACTTGGCGGCAGGGCTTACTGAAATCCCACTCCCTCTTTCGGCAGTGAAACCGCTGCTCAGGTTGGTGCCGCTCCATAGCGTGGAGCTTGTTATTGAGCCGCTCCCGCTGTCCATCACGTAGTGGAAGGGGTTCACCGGCGGCACGATGGCCATGCCCCCCTTGAGCATGCGCAACACGTTGCTCATGGTCGGCCGCGCCGCGGGCTGGAACTGCACGCACCACAGCGCCACCTTGCACATCATCTCGGCCTCCTCCCTGTCCGCCTCCCCGATGCCGGCGTCGAGCAGGATGGTCTCCATCTCGCCCTGCTCGTACCTCTCCCACACCCACCGCGGGAACCACTCCCCGCTCTCGCCCTTCCCCGCGTCGTAGTTCCGGCGCCTCCCCAGGATCTCGAACAGCACCATCCCGAAGCTGTACACGTCGCACTTCTCCGTCGCCGGCATCGCCATCCACAGCTCCGGCGCCGCGTACCCGGGCGTCCCGCGGCCGCCGCCGGTGAGCGTCGACATGTGCGTGTTCTCCCGCTCCCCGAGCCGGGCCAGCCCGAAGTCGGCCACCTTCGGGGTGAAGTCGGCGGTGAGGAGGATGTTGGCCGGCTTGATGTCGTAGTGCACGATCTTCTGCTGGCACTCCTCGTGCAGGTACCGGATCCCCTTCGCCGTGCCGAGGGCGATGCGGTGCAGCGTCCTCCACTCCAGCTTCTGCTTCTCCTCCCTGCCTTCCTCGTCATCGCCACCATACAAGTACTTCTCGAGCGAGCCGTTCTCCAAGAACTCGTACACCAGCGCCTTGGTGTCCGTGTCGAAGCAGAAGCCGTAGAGCCGGACGAGGTGCACGTGGTATGTCCGGCCGATTGTGCCGACCTCCGCCATGAACCCTTCCTGAACCTTCTTGTTCATGGACTTCTTGAGGACCTTCACCGCCACTGCCAGGCCGTTGGGCAGCTCGCCCTTGTACACGACGCCGAAGCCGCCGGACCCCAGCTCCGTGGAGTAGTTCCGGGTGCACGCCGCCAGCTGCTCGGAGCTGAAACGCATCGGCTTCTCGTTCAGGATATCGTTCAGGAACTGCTCCACCGGGCCGACCTCGATCACCACGTCTTCCACGGCCCCGCAGGCTTGCGCTTGCGCCTCGCGGTCCCGTCTCTGTAGCTCCTCCTTAACTTTGGCCATGATCTTCTTCTTCATCTTCTTCCTCACGACACGACATCTTCTGATGAGAACGATCATCACCACTACCGTGGCGGCTGCAGAGACAGAGGATACTGAAGAAGGAAATGCAGCGGAAAATTAGTCACGTACTGCCACAAGGCAACAAGAACAAACAAAGGAAAATCAGTCACGTACCACAAGGTAACAAGAACGAACAGGATGTATCAGTCAGTGTATATCGAACTTACTAATTGCAACAGCAGCCGACATGTCTGCGATGCCTCCTCCAGTCCGTCAGCTTGTTCAGCCTCTCTCTGCGTCATGGCATATGTCACAGCACAAAGCAAGTTAGGCGAAAGAGCCGACCTGGCGAAACAAGCAACTAACCTACTCAACAAGACAATAAGAAATCTAAGACTCAAAAAATGGAGAAATCCAAATCTCATTTCTGATGAAATAATATTTGACCCAACTCCCAGGTTCGCAACACAGTTTAGGAGTCCATCAACAACACAATTTAGGAGTATACTTCATGTATGATTTTACATTCTGCAACTGTAAGCTATAAGAAACATACTATAGTAGATGCCTGAATGAATTCCGAAAATATCTCACTAACTGAATCAAGAGAAACTTGAAATAAAGAAGCCATGTGTAGAGAAAACCTTACCTGTGTGTTTGATCTTCTTTCTAGCTCCTTCCCTTCTGGCGAGGAGAAACTGCGAGCTGCAGAGCTATATCATTGAGCTCATATCATCAGAGACTAACTGGCGGACTAGTTCTCTTTGACTGCCACACAAGTGGTTGTAAGCACACCCTGGAGGAAGTATGACTTAAACGAATGGCCAGGCACACGCAGCCGTTGTTGACTGATCAGAAACATTGAACAGCTAGGAGTCGGAGGTCTCACCAGTCCCTTATTACGGAGGCTTCCTGAATTCGTTATACTTCAGCTGATAGTAACGGCTGCGTTTCCTCGGAATCTTCCCTTTCACGAACGAAATGACACCTGCTCTGTTGGCATGGCCCGTGTGGCTCTGTAAGGCTAAGCTGACGCTGACGTGTTGTTGAGGCAGCTTCTCTGAAGCTGATGAGCACAAAGGCTGGTACGGCCCGCTGAAGTTCAAGCACCAAACGGGCCCCTTTTCATTACTTGACTGGGCCGTGAGTCTTTGTGCTTCGCATGCCACGGTTGTGGGCTCCGCCATTTTAGCTTGATACGATCGGCTGACCATGCCCAAAATATCTGCTGTCGCCTGTCGCCATCGGTGTAGCCGGCAACGAATGCGTGGCATGTCGATAAACTGTTTGCTTGTTGACATGGACGGAAACGAGTAGTATATTCTTCTGCCCAACAGCTAGTATCCGCATCGTCTGCCGTTGTTTTGCCCAAAGACGAAAACGTCGGGGGCGTGGGAGAACATGGCAAGTGTTCGTGTATTTCTGCAGCGCGTCCAAGTGGGCTCGATTTGTCGCTGCTAATTGGACATGTATGCGTGGTTCACAAAGCAAGGAGGTTACCTTTGAGTTCTATATTGCCCGGTTTTCGTCGTCGGCGAAAGGTAACTTCAGATTACCGACCATGATTGGGAAGGTGTTTTCACACCAGAGCCTGAAAACCTGTAGTATTATATACAGAACATTCATGGCACTTGGGAGATTGGGAGCGGCCGCAAACTCTCTTTTCCCTTTTTTTTTTCCTTTTGAGATATGGTAGCAGCGAAATTTCCGTTGCTTGCTCAACGGAAAACGGAAGCTTATCCCCGAAGAAACAGAACAAGTCCTTATATCCAGGTACTAGTAGCCTTGTTTCGTTAACTTATCCCCGGGATCCAAGTTCCAGGCCTATATATATGCAGAGAGAACCTCCTTGCTAGTTCCCTTCTGAACCTTTCTTCGCTGCAACTGCTCGAGCAGAGAAAATTTCCTTTCGAAGAGGTCGTCCTCCGCGACGGCGTAGTTTTTGTAGTCCCTTTCCGTGTCGTCTAGTATTCAAACTCGTAATTTCGCAGGCAACCACGTCTAAAATAATCAGCCGACGACTTTGACCCAGCCTCGTAACCAATCACAATAGAGCCCGCCCTCTTATCTCCGCCTTCCCGTCTCTCTCAAACAGCTCCTCCTCTCCCTTCTCTCGCCCACGCCAAGCCTCTCGGAGGGCAGAGCCAAAGAGCAATGGTTCGTGTGACCCTTCTGGCGGTGCAGCACCTAGCGAGCGGCGCTGCCACCACCACAGCGCAGCACGCTCACCTCAGTCCCGCGGCGATCGTGATCCTCGCGGTGGCCGTGACGCTGGCCGTGGCGGCCATCGCGGCGTTCGGGTGCGCGCAGGGCGCCAAGAAGCCGCCTCGCCACAACAACGTCTACTACTACGGCCAAGGGTACCC
>LAPY01001495.1:36776-52851 GCA_000970635.1 Eragrostis tef
TGGCGGTTACGCAATGCTGCAGAGAGCAGAGACTTCCAAGCTTCGATATCCACAGCCGCCGGCGGAGCCCGGGCGCTTGAAGAGGAGGAACCCGAGTTCTGTTGGCTCTGATGGTAGTGGAGGCCTCCGGCGTCCGCGGGAGGGCTGCCGAAACCGCGCATCTCGTCAGCGCCGCCCTTGAGCGAGTTGGTGCCCGGCGGAAAGGGTAGAAGAGTCCGGTCCTTTTTTTTCCCAATCGGTTTCTTTTTTTTTTCTATTTTGTTAAATCGGGTCTCCGTGACGCCGCTTGGTTTTGATGGCTAACGGCTCGTTCCTAACACCAGAATGATGGTAAAAATGTAATATTTGAAATTCGATGGTGAAAATGCAATTGGTCTTCAAACTGATGGTCGAAACATCATTGTTCTAAGAAAAAAAAGAAAACAGTTCATACCTTCTCAACAATGAGTCCCTCAGTAATACCATAACTGTCAGATATCAACTCTATACGAGAAGGATCCAAAAGCTTGATGGCCAAAAGTTTCAATCCCAGGTGCAGCCGAGGGATGCAGCTGTACCATTTAAACATTGTCAGATATTTAACTTTGAATCAAATAAGAGGAAGGCTAAAAGTATGGCCTTGATCTTATTCTCGTAAAAAGAGAATGGTATTCAGAAGAAAGAGGAACCAGTACGCAGTTCATATCCTATCAGGTTTGTGTTTGGAGACTAAAAGAAATTGTCCTTGGTGAAGAATCAAAACATTATATATTTAAATATTTTTTAATATTGTAGGAAAAGAAGAATCCTAGTTTAGAGATTATGTGATATGGTTATATATGTAGAGACTATGTTATGGTCACTATTGAAGTTGATTCTTTCGTGTTCATTTGGAGAAAACTAGTAACTTTCTGGATAATGCCATGAACTACAATATAACAAGCACAAAAAAGACCAATAACAAATCTCATCACCAGGATAGCTCAACCTTGCCCTTTCCTGGATCATGGATGGGTACAAGACTACAAGTACAAAGCTCAAGTCCAAGCCAGAATGGTTATGCTATTTTCAAAGTGATAAGAATTTTGCAATGGTAGTTAGCAGGTCAGCATTTTTTACCATAGTGTTTTTAAACAACATATTTATGATGGTATTGATCAAGTTCACTTATTGAGCAGTATTATAAATCGACCAAGAATAGATGAGATACTTAAATTTCTTCAGCGGATGCAAGCATCTCAGTAGAACTGAAACAGGAATGAACGCCGTTATTATAGTAGGATCGGCCATTCCCACAACATCTCCAGCAAAGTTGATGACCGGACCTCCACTGTCACACTGAAATATTTATTGTTTTGCTGTTAGAAAAAATAGCAAAAACCAAAGATAATCTGTAACCGAAAAAGAGGAAGCAAGAAACTTATGTGATAGTGTGTACCTTGTCAACTTTACAATTCACATACTTGTGGTGATGGTTCTCGAACCACTGTATTTTGTCATAATTGATGTTCAAATTGAATCTCTCATTTCTTCCAAGAATAAAGACATCTTGAGCACATGTTACCTCATCAGAGAAACAAGGTAACTGAGGAGATAGATCCATATCACACTCAAAAACAGCAAGATTGTAGTGTTTATCGTAATGGAGCAGACAAGCAGGTACACTGGTTTTACGATTTAAGTGGACAGTGACCTGAAAATTAGTTAGATTCAGATAGATGGTAAAACATTATTTCGGAGAACAGGTTAATACAATAAGAGAACAGTTTATTGATATATTTGTGATAAAATGAACTCTAAGATTATAAATAAAGCATCACAATCATCAAATAGTTGTATAACATCGCCTATAAAGGGATTGCCTCCCTCACAAACTACTTATCGTTTACATTCACGCCTTTGACAAATGAAAGAATGACCATGCGACATGTCCTCACATGTCGTACTCAAGGGCGGTCAGGGATATGAGTCCCCGAGAAACAGATATGTTTGTATGTTGCAACAAAAATTTTGCTTGTCTTAGTCACTTTTTTCTACGCATGCAGCATCAACAAACAAAAATACTTATTGTAACATACAAACAGCTGTTGCAACATACAAGGATCTAATAATCTGCAACATTCAGACATCATTATTGCAACATGCAAGAATGACTATTGAAACATGCCAGATTTCCTATCACGACACAACCTACCGCAACACACGATACGGCGTGTTCCAAAAAAAAACATACAAAGTAACTATTGCAACACGCAAACTTAGCTAGTACAACATGTGACAATGACTGATGCAATATGTTCTATTATCTATTGCAACATATAGTGTACTGTATCATAGATATGAGGAACTATTGCAACATTGAGAAATAACTAGCGCAACATATGAAAATAACTACTGCTACTTGATTGAGACATGCAAAATTTCAGGCAACTAACGAGGAGTAAATCTGATATTTCCCCCCGAAAAAACTCCATTACCTGAGAACCTGGAGCATACTCAGATTTATACTTGGTACATATAATATGTGCAGATGTTAGCACAGTACCACGTCTAGTCCTTGCATCCCAGTCATTGAAGAAACCAGAGGACTGGGCCAGTAGTTTGCCATCTACAAATGTAATTATTACTAGTAAACTTCAAAAGAAATTCATGAGACATAGATAGAGGAAAGTAAGAGTATATACCAGTGTGCGACTCTCTAACTGGCAGCAACTCATTCTTACAGATGCAACTAGAAGATATGGTTTCATCAAGAGTCGGTAGGCTCCGGTCACGCTCTGCGAGAGGACATATTCACGTGCGATTAGGAAGTGCAACTACTTAGTTGTAGTAAAACGACTACAATAACGAATCCAAATTACAAGGTTGTTTTCATCAGAGGTACTGTTCATTTGTTTGTTTACATAATAATAGCTGTTCCAAACGTTTCAAAAGATTGGGATGCTTGGGACATCAAGATAATATCTGCACTAGAGACCTGGATCTCATCTTAAATCAAGGCAATACACAATATGAGAATATACCATAGAACAATCAAAAGAACCAGTCTGCCTATAGATGAAAACCTTCGGCGCCACTACATCCTATCTCCATACCCACTGTAGTCTCTATCATCATTTAATCCTCCTTTCATTATACACAACTAATTGGCAGAGTTATTGATGGTACACAAGACAGAAGGAGGGCTAGAAGAGCTTACTTCTTTTCGCCAGGTATTTTGACAATTCCTCCTCATACGCGGCTTCAACTTCCGGACTGACCTCGACGCGGATGTCTGAGCCATCCGGAAAGACGATACTGGGGAGGCAAGGAAGGCGCGCTGGGGAGCTGACTGTAGAGGATGCCTCAGAGCAGCGTCCTCATGATCCTTCCTCTTGTCAGTCCTCCTGGCAGCATTCTCCTCCCCGTGGCTCTTGTCGGCTGTGTTGGGCTTCTCTTTAAAGAAGACCTAGCACCGGGTTCAACACGAAGGATTGTATAATAAAGATAAAAGAAGGCTTCGTGTAAGAGTGCTTACACGACACGAAGCCTATTCTATTACCACGACAGTCATGTCACACAACAATAACTGTCTCCCCTCTTCAGTGCACGGGAAGGGCTATTTATACCATGATCTGGGATTACAATTTGATGCCTAGGCTACCCCTGATAACAGAGAATAATGTACAGAATATTCGGTACAGAAATGTCCAGAAGGCATGATTGTCCTTTGATGTCGTCCTGTTGAGAGGTCGCTAGGAACCCTAGTTGCCGACGTATCCTCCTTTCCAGCCGCTCCGGGCCCACCTACGGTCCTTCAGGTATTCAGGGGGCGTGAGCCAGTCTGGGCCCACAGCCAACTGCCCGGAGCCTCCACTGACCTTCGGGAGTCCCGCGTCCTTCGCACCCAGTATCGAGTCCTGCGGAGGGAAGATACATACAGTACACGAAAGATAGTAGATTATTTGCAATAATAAACTTCAGTTTTAAAAGGCAAAGGTAGCCGAGTCCGAACCAGCTCCGCGGCGCCTCCTTGCCCTAGACGACCGGGACTCCGAGGCCTCTCCCGCTTCCTCTTGAGCGCTTATCGGCGCCATGTCCGTGGTGGTAGGGATCGTGTGGCCTCGGGGACGGAGGGTTTCAATTCAAGGAGACGAAACCGTGCGTGCCGTCCACGCTGCATCGGACGGTCATCCACTGCAGAACAACGAAAGAACAAAGAACGGGGCGCGGGCGCCGACTGAATTGGGAGCTATGCGTTCGACATCGTGAACGTTTCCGTCGTGTGACCGGAGCCCGCAAATGGATTAGCTAGCTAGCTCCGCCTAACTGCTGTTGTTTGTTGGGCCGTACGGTCGGAAAGGACTGCACGAGCGTTATCGATTACTGTAAAGCCGCATAGCCGTATCAAATGGCAGCACAGGTTCAGTACACCTCTGTGTAGTCTTGGTGACGTCCAGCAACAAGGGTGTACAGTCCAGCATACCCCTGTAGGCTTTTCTTTCAGTGATAATTTGGGTAGGAGCAACTTGCTACAGCCTACAGCTTCAGACAATAATTTGGATTAAGCTCACTAGAATTCACCAGTAGTAACTGACCAGATACGAGTAGCCTGGTTGTGCATAACCGAGCAGTGTTTACAACCCCCTCTGAGTAGCAGCCCAAGGTGAGAAAGCAACACGTAGTTACATGATAAATGTTTCGACATGTTACTCTGAAGCGTCTTGAATCAGACACCTACGCTAAGCGTTGACAACTTAGAAACTCTGTAGCATTTCACTGGTAATCTCAAGCCTCGACCATAGGCTCCGGCTCAGACGAATTTGGAGTGCTTGCCTTGCTCGGGTGAACAGAATTAAATAGGATGTCCTTTATCACCTGAAGATGTTGTAGGGGAAATATTAAGCAAGATAGCAAATATTCAGTGGATATAGTTAAATTGCGACCAGAGTCAAGGATCACCTGTGACATGAGGCCGTGAACCTGTTCAGCTGTAATCTTGGAGCTATCACGAGTTACCTTAGCCAGTGGGGACTCCTCTTGCTGAAGAGAGCATTAATCAAAGAAAACTGTACTAAGTTTTCTGGCTAAAGCAAAATTACATAGCAGTAAACATTTAGGAGATGCGACAGATGCAGATATAAAAAGACAGCTATGTTGGAGAGCATAAGATTGGACAGCAGTTTTATGAAACTAATAATCATGTGTGCTGCTGATGTGCTAACAGCACAATGAAAGGGGCACATACAATGTGAAAATAAACTAAAACCATTTATTTGTAAGAATGTTGTTCTGGTCCTACTGGATCTGAACTGAAATATATCCAAAGATAAACTTGATTATACGTCACAAGCAAACAGAGTAATAAGAAATGGACCATACTTCCTACCAACCACATGATATTTCAAGCTTACTACTTACAATCATCATTATGTGTACTCAGCTTCCAGAAAACTCCCACTAAATCATACAAGGGTAGTCAACAAAAGGCAACAAATAATTGGCAGTCTTGCTGGTGAAAAATATTTGAGACATGCCACGGATGCAGTTATGACAGATGGGGCGAAAATTGTTACAATACTAATAAGAATCATGTGTGCTGTTGATGTGTAAGCATCATGATGCAGGGACACATAACAAGACAAAATAAAACCGTTTATTATAGTTAAAAGGAAGGTTGTTCAGGTTCTACTGGACTTGAACACATGTGGCCAAAGACAACTGTAAACTGTTGCAGATAACAAAGTGAGATGGACTAGCAATTTTGAATCCTACCAGCTATATGGATAGACAAATTTGATTTCACGCTAACTATTCACTATTATCATTTTGTGTATTCAGCCTCGAGAATACTTGAGCACAAATAAATCAACTACTACAATATATGGATATGTGTAAAAAGAACTAGCCTTTCCCTGTCCAACCATTGAAGCTTCTCAATTATCCTCATTGATTCATTTGCCCGCAGAATCAAATTTTACAGAAGAAAAATATGACTGTTTTATTTGATGAGACTTCAACGTGTCAACTATAGCTGTTACTTATTTCTGAAGTTCAGCTACACAGAGCAATCCACTTATTACTGAAAGCAACAAAGAGGAAAAAGAAACAGCTCACTGACAGAGTAACAACTATTTTGAGAATTAAAAGCTGCAAGGAACTTTAAGGTTTGGGTGGCAATAGATGTGCAGCAATGCAAGATTAAATAGTATCATACTAGTGAACTTCACAAAGCCAAAACAGTAGTTTAGCCCATCAATGTGAATGCAAATTAGCTCAACTAACAAACTGACCTCTTTCTTGCGCTGTGATGGCATAAGCATACCACCAAATCGACTGTGTGCCAACTGACCTTCAGCTTGCTCTAGTTTATCAGCTGCAGAGGATGAGATGATTCATTATGTTATCAAGGTTTACTGGAAGAGAATTAACAGATATCTGTTAACATCGTAAATGAAATGCTTGCCTAAATCAAAGATTTGCCCAGCAACATAATCCCTGTTGCCCAGAAGTGGTGATGAAGACAACGTGTTGACCCAGTACTTGTTCCAGAGCAGATCGAGCAGGTGAGAGTCCAGGGATGACTTGAAATAGGTTATATCCAATGAATAGTACTGCGTAATAAATTCAGTTAAAACATAATCAAACCACAAGTGAGATAAAAAAAAAGCATTGAAAAAGCAGACGATCCATCTAATTACCTGTTTGCAGTGAACACCAAAATCTTCTATCTTGTTGAGTGGTATGGTCTGATACTCGGACACGGGCTCATCTGGTGGCTTGTAGTCTTTTGGATATGTCCTAAAAGCTCCAATCTCAACTTTACCAGCAGAAACAGTCCTTGTAGGGTCTATCACAACAGCCAAGAATGGTTCTGTGAATTGTTGATTGAGCATCTGAGTTGACACGTCAATGCCTGACAGCCAGCATCCATAACCAGGGTGCGAGTGATACCAGCCAACCACATTCTCCAACCTTCCAGCCTATGAAAGTGAAGAGCAAAAGAAGTTAATTTTTGACATAAACTTGAAGATGACAGAATGTTTAAACTAGTTCCAAGGCAATATCCGAACAAAATTTAGCGCTAGAGTAGGCAATTCAGGTAAGAAATAGGGAACAATATATTTTGAAAATGACTGAGTGTGCCAGCAAGGATCATAACACGTAGTAATTGGGCTTGCAATCTAGCAAACAGTATTATGTTAAAGACAAATTCATCATGAGACAAATTCAAGAGTTCAGGTTCTTGAACCTCAATAACAATGTCCTGAATTTGGAATGGACACGGTGAACTGAAATCTAGGCTCAGACTTTGCAATATGATGGCACGGTTTCACGCAAAAAATTCGGGAGACTAATCTGATAAACTACAGATGAGCTGCGTATTAGGACATATTGAGGCGTTATGCAATAAATATAGACTCAGTTATCATATGGCACTAACATTTAGGTCTCCACTTAGAGCAAGTATTATGTCTGCGCCCACTGCCGGCTACAACCAAGAGCCACATCACACACGATGGTGGCAGGACCCGTTACTATTTAATGCAAGGCAGCCTCCCCAGCAAATAGCAGCGCGCGCAGCACGTCTTCGCCCGCTCCAGCGAGCGTTTCGCAAGTTGCCTGCTCTTCTCTCTCTCCTCCCCATTGGATTTCGCCTGCTCAAATAGCTCCATTATACTTGCTTTTAGAGGCCACATCAAACAAACCCAAGCAGGTTAATAACAAAACACACAAGTCCAAAGATCATACTAGCAATATAGAACCAGACAGATTAAAGGCAAACAGGCAGCAGATTAACAGCATTGCCAACTAGTATGTACAACGAATTGGTACCAGCTTTTCGGCCTCGTCAGATCGAAGCGGACCAGGGGGGAGGGGGGCTCACCTGCTTGTTGATGGTCGAGTACTCCACCATGTACTCGTACGCGTCAGCCTGGGCATTGACCCTCGTCTCCGTGCCCTCAACGGGGAGCGCGAAGGCGTCCATGACAATGATGGCATCGCCCTCGCACTTGCCCTGCATGAGGCCCATGACCTCGATGGTGCCCCCCGCGCGGGCGTGGACGACCATCTTGAGGAGCGCGAGCGCGGAGATCTTGGCGCGGCGGAAGTGGTGCGGATCGTTGGTCAAACCACAAGTGAGATAAAAAAAAAGCATTGAAAAAGCAGACGATCCATCTAATTACCTGTTTGCAGTGAACACCAAAATCTTCTATCTTGTTGAGTGGTATGGTCTGATACTCGGACACGGGCTCATCTGGTGGCTTGTAGTCTTTTGGATATGTCCTAAAAGCTCCAATCTCAACTTTACCAGCAGAAACAGTCCTTGTAGGGTCTATCACAACAGCCAAGAATGGTTCTGTGAATTGTTGATTGAGCATCTGAGTTGACACGTCAATGCCTGACAGCCAGCATCCATAACCAGGGTGCGAGTGATACCAGCCAACCACATTCTCCAACCTTCCAGCCTATGAAAGTGAAGAGCAAAAGAAGTTAATTTTTGACATAAACTTGAAGATGACAGAATGTTTAAACTAGTTCCAAGGCAATATCCGAACAAAATTTAGCGCTAGAGTAGGCAATTCAGGTAAGAAATAGGGAACAATATATTTTGAAAATGACTGAGTGTGCCAGCAAGGATCATAACACGTAGTAATTGGGCTTGCAATCTAGCAAACAGTATTATGTTAAAGACAAATTCATCATGAGACAAATTCAAGAGTTCAGGTTCTTGAACCTCAATAACAATGTCCTGAATTTGGAATGGACACGGTGAACTGAAATCTAGGCTCAGACTTTGCAATATGATGGCACGGTTTCACGCAAAAAATTCGGGAGACTAATCTGATAAACTACAGATGAGCTGCGTATTAGGACATATTGAGGCGTTATGCAATAAATATAGACTCAGTTATCATATGGCACTAACATTTAGGTCTCCACTTAGAGCAAGTATTATGTCTGCGCCCACTGCCGGCTACAACCAAGAGCCACATCACACACGATGGTGGCAGGACCCGTTACTATTTAATGCAAGGCAGCCTCCCCAGCAAATAGCAGCGCGCGCAGCACGTCTTCGCCCGCTCCAGCGAGCGTTTCGCAAGTTGCCTGCTCTTCTCTCTCTCCTCCCCATTGGATTTCGCCTGCTCAAATAGCTCCATTATACTTGCTTTTAGAGGCCACATCAAACAAACCCAAGCAGGTTAATAACAAAACACACAAGTCCAAAGATCATACTAGCAATATAGAACCAGACAGATTAAAGGCAAACAGGCAGCAGATTAACAGCATTGCCAACTAGTATGTACAACGAATTGGTACCAGCTTTTCGGCCTCGTCAGATCGAAGCGGACCAGGGGGGAGGGGGGCTCACCTGCTTGTTGATGGTCGAGTACTCCACCATGTACTCGTACGCGTCAGCCTGGGCATTGACCCTCGTCTCCGTGCCCTCAACGGGGAGCGCGAAGGCGTCCATGACAATGATGGCATCGCCCTCGCACTTGCCCTGCATGAGGCCCATGACCTCGATGGTGCCCCCCGCGCGGGCGTGGACGACCATCTTGAGGAGCGCGAGCGCGGAGATCTTGGCGCGGCGGAAGTGGTGCGGATCGTTGGCCCAGGGCTTCTCCTGCTGCGCCCGCGTCTGCGACGACTCGTCGTAGCGGTAGATCGCGTCCATCGCGTCCGGGTCGGACGCCGCCGCGGGGATATTGTTCTCCAGCTCCCAAGTCTGCCGCGCGATCGCCGCCGACGAGGAGGGCTCCATCGCGCTGCGCTGTGGTGCGGCGCCGCGGTGGGCTAAACCCTAGGACGGGAAGCGGAGAAGGGGGCGAGAGGAGGAAGACGAGAGGGGTTTGGGTTTACGGTCGCAGGTTGATTGGGGACGGAGAAAGAGGTAAAGTACTGTGCTTTATGGGCCGGGCCATAATTTCGGTGAGATAGATTTAGGAGCTTTTACTGGGCTTGATAGGCCGTACCGTAGCTTTTGTATCCATTCTCCAACTACATCTCGGCCCGCGTCCCGTCTGAAAAACTTTGGGAGCTGATGGAGGAGATCATGGAGTCAGAACATCCTTACACAAAAAATGACGTCAGGTACAATTATCATAGATACAAATAAGAAAAGGAAAACTCATTAATAAAAATGTGGTAGGTTAGGTTTTTAGTACTGTATACAAGGGACAAGGCTGTTAGCATGAAAAGTAACGTTACCAGTTCATGTCTCCAGCGTGTGTCGTTGCCCATGTGTTACAGCTAATCCTAGAGGAAAGGAGCATTGTATATACCCGCTGATTACTTAACTACTAACTCGCAGTGGGTTATCTGAGGAATCTTTTCATGCGTGCTGAATTGCTGATTACCGACAGGATCAGTCTCAACTGGATATGGTACATTGCATGGTCGCTGACTCACTCGGGGCATTTTGTCGTTACGCAGCGCGGGTTGCCTCCAGTGACCTCCACAGCTCCACTGAAATTGATTCTCACAAACGAATCCTTGCCTGTTTTTAACCGGCAAGACCTTTTTAACCTAACATATGAAGACTGTAGTGCATGAACAAACGTCTTGCAATGTGGGAATCTTTCACGCCCGTGAATATTAGTAACTAACTTTGGCAGTATGACCAATCGCGTGTCTCTCTTTCTCTCGAAACGACCTGCCATTCTGCGTTTAATTGTTGTTTCCGTAACCATGAATGCAGGTTGAGAAAAGAATTCTGCAACATGTCGCTTCTTAAACATGGACTTCATTAGCTAGGAGAATTTTTCTATATCTGTGATTCTAGCGCAAGTAGTGAACCCACTACACCAATCGAACTGTTTTATGCAGATGGCCCGTTAGTAAATGTCCCCTTTGTGTGATGTGTCATACTCCTAGGCCCTAACTACCATGTAGATATGGGTCAGTAGACTCTATTACATACAGATAGATTGAGAATCCATCAGCAGTGGTTTAGCTCTGCCGATACATATCACTGTACATCCTATGACCTGTAGCATGAAACAGTTCGATATACGACTCTGTTTTCTGGGACATATTGGCACAGTCACATAGCAGAGTGTGTTGGATCGAGTCGAGCAGACCAGTGACGCCTAACATATATCTCTACCTGCATCTGCATGTACATTCACGGGCGAAGGCTACTACTAGGGTTGTTCTGTATACAATGTTCATGAGCCAGCAGCGAGTATCACAGTGTGTTACGTGAAAAGAATCTCACGCGCTTGGCCGAAGTGAGGATGCGCAAATACTAGTTTGCAGTAACAAATATAGAACGCACAATGTAGATACACATGACACACAGTGCTCAATCGATATACATCGCGACGAATGTTTGGGGTAGGCGCGCTGGTCCTGGTAACAATGGTATAATGCTCACTGACAGCACTCATGCATTGGGCCATTGCGTTGATCATGGCCTACGAACTGCAGACCAATATCTTTGTTGCACCATAGAAACGTTAGGCGATTGCCTTCGCAGGACTCAGGACCATGCCGGACACGCTGTTCCGTCCAGTCATTGGTCTGCCTGCCACAATTGCAAGCATTCTGTGTTGTTTTGTGTATCATGTACACCCAAGCAGATGCAACCGTTTTCCTGTTCACGGTTCATGAGAAGTGGCCAGCGCCTATAGCACGCAGCCGACCCCCTTTTATTGCCCGCACTGCACAAGTTTTGGACCTCCAGCTACAGTTTGATGTAGCGTACAGTGTAGGAGAAGTTATGCGTAGATCTGGCCGGAGCTGACAACAAACGAGTGATTAGCAGCGATTCATGCAGATCCATGCAGGAATGGGGATGCAGCATGGTCAAGTTTTGTATAGATGATTGCTGACGTTTACAGGCATGCATCTAAGTGGTGTAAGGTGTTTACATATCGATAAGATTTGTTTGAGACATCCTGTAGTCGCGAAAGGGGGGGGGGGGGGGGGGGGGGGGGCGGGGGTGCGCTGGCTTTCATTATACTACTACTATAGTAAGCCCTGGATGTTGACCGTGTGAGTGAATGATCGCTTGTTCGATGTATCCATTGAAAGGGACAAACTGACGGTTGGAACAACACCTTAATAGCAGACTAGTAGTTACAACTTCTGAAAATAAGCTTTGGTGTACATTTCGCTGCGGAAACGGTGCCATTTCAGTATCCAAAACGAATGATCTTAGTTTTGGCTGACAGAACTATTTGCTCAATCCTGTCTGAAATCTCTGCTCAATAATTTCATGGCTAGCTCACCGACCATCTCACTGTCAGACGCGCCCTTGAACAGCCGTGTAGGGTCGGGTGGTCCAACAGCATTGAGCTAATACTCCGTAGCTAACAACTGATTCCGAACCATAACCCACCTGACCTGCTGTGCATGTGGTTGCTAGCCACCTCACAAGCGAACTGCCGCAATGCAGGGCCCTGTATCCCCATCCTTCATTAGCCCACAGAAAACTGCGAACCAACAAAAGTTTCAGGTTGTTAGCGATGGCCCTGGCAGGCATGCCAAACAGTCAACTGATTTGGGCAGAAACCATACAGCCATCACTGCCAGATGATCAGATCGGCTGCTGGAGTTAGGAGAGGCAAGATTCCTGCTGAGATGGAGACACAAAAACTGAAAACCATGGGCCTGAATCTCCTTTTTCTTGGTTTTCAGTTTACTAGTACTATTCTCTAGGTGGTGTATGTACACTAATATAATCTCACGGATCATACCCACTTAATCTACTGACAGATGCAAATATTTTGGCGCTAATCATTGGCGTGGATGCTGCACGCTGACGAGGATATCGAGGGGGAATCCGATTCATCGTCGTAGTTGTCATCGTCGTCGTCCTCGAAATCGTCGAGATCGTCGAAATCCCAGAACTCATCTGCCTCCTCCTTCTCGGGCATCTGCCATTGATCTTGAGAAATCTCACCAGACTCTAATAACTCCAGTACCTGCCCATGGCATGTGAATCCAATCAGTTAAGTACTAACAGTTGCAAAATTATAAAGAGCAGTGGTACTGCTGCGTTATGCTACAATTGACCGGTCCTTGTGGGTGTAACATCTGACAAGTGCAGCAAACTGCTATAACAGTGCATTGGATTTTACATTAAAATGCAAATAAAAGGCCAACCTTACAATGCACTGATAGGCTATGCAATTTGCTGTTTGGACCAAGCGAAGTTCCTAACTTTGTCTCGCATTAGTACACTAGGAATTTACTTCAAATTCAACTTGGGTAAGCTACATTGATCAGCTCAATCATACCAATATACTGCCCATGCACACTGCTTAGACACTGCAGCTAAGCCTTCCGAAGTGAAGGCTGAAGCAAAACGTACGACAATTGCAACGAGCGTATCAATGCGCAGTAGAGTGATCGGTTAAATATGTGCTGATGGCGCAATGCACTATTTATAAACTAATATGATTAAACTTTGATTAGGGTAGACTTGGTCTTTTATATAGCTATTGGGGTGGCATGTTTTGTACTTTTGCCCCAAGGTTTCTGTTCTTGAGCTGTCCTGTGTCCCCCACTTCATCGTGGCCTTGGGCTTCCCGTGAATCAAATGGAGAGAAAAGGATAGGGGAGAAGGTAGGAAGCAACAGAGCATCCTATGCCCCTTCTACAATCAAGAAACCGGCCATGCTTCAGATGTGACCAAACCATTGTCTTCTTCTAAAAGTTCAGTAATAAAATAACAAGTTATTTTGTCCTACTCCTACTTTTCATTTCCCAGATAATCTCATTCAGATCCTCATACAGAATAAAAGAATGTGCCTTTACATTTTATTTATTTATTTGTGATTGATAATTTTCGGATTGTTTGACAAAATTTCAGTTAAGATACCTTGATGGATAAGTTGACAAAAATGTCAGTACTGCTTGTAGTGATGTTTTCAAGCTACCTTCTCTTGGGCTCAAATTAACCGATGTATACTTGCATGATGTGCCAATTCATAAGCTGATGGATAAGTTTTTGTGTCGTACTATACATTATCAATGCGTGACCGGCCAACTATGGAATCCTGGCGAAAGAGATTCAGTTATCTCCACATTAAAAACGAGATCTCACCACACTGAGGGAGTAGATGAAGACAAGCTATGTGCAATCAGGTTGGTTGCAATGTTACTTGCCAACTGGTCGGTTGATGCCAGTGAGCTAAACAAAAACCAACGCATGCTGTCACAACAAGACGCTACACAGTGTGGCAGTATTTAACCACCGTAGGAGGCAAGTGGATGATACAGATATACTATAACTAGTATTCGGGCTGCTGGTGTTTGGCAACTCAAAGATGTCTTGTCAGACAAGGCCTATACAGATAATCCGGTTAGATTAATTAATCTCAAATAGAATATGGAGAATTGTGGTAGATAGCTGCCTATCACCAGACACTAAAAAATGATAGTGTTTACTCCTCTGATAAATTAATTTGTACTTCATACTATAAAATACAGTGCTGTTCTTAGACCACACACCTGAAACATTTCTACGCAACCAGCTGCTAACAATTATTCAGGTATGCTAGTTAGTGTTGTATTTTCTCTGTTGCCGTTGCTCGGATGTTTTGTATTTTCTCTGTTGCCGTTGCTCGGATGCTTAAATCTTTTGTAGTAGAATGATAGAGCTGTTGGACCTAACCGTATGCATTTCATTTACAGGAAAGTGAGGACCAAACTCCTGAAAAATCTAGGCCACAACTTTATACAAAAAGGGATGAATTATTGATCTTCCCATTTTGTATAATTAACACTCCATCTGAAGAAACCTAAAGCCATTGCCCATTTCAGTGCAATCGTACCATTGCCCTTTGATCAGACCCTTGAATTCCATTGTTTAAGTTACCAGAACAAGCAAGTGATTAGTTGGACCATCAGAAAGGGAATTAATAAGATGTCCACGACTTTGTCCTCTGTGATGTTGGTCGGATATTTTGATCTTTTTTTAAAACGGAAAAAGGCAGTGATGGTTGCAACGACGGGCTGCTGCCACACTCTGTCAGTCAGACCCACCCTAACTAACAGTCGAAAGCTAGGAGATTTTACACTGTAGAACAATTAGGTCACCCACTATGAAAAGCTACTGCTTGCACTGATGGAGTGCATTATGGTTTTCCTAATAATTTTGAAACGGAAGAGTGGAGTGCATTTTTCTTTGTTGAGATGGACAGTTTTGTTTCCCAGTGAATCTCTTCGTTTTATCAAGATTCGCCCAAACACAATTCATTTCATCACAAAGGGGAAAAAAAAAAGAACCAGTCAATTTGGAAGCCAGTCTCTGTAGGACTGGTTTTAGCCAGGGACAGGGCAGCAGGTGCATAGTAGTAGCAGACGCAGAGAAAGTTGTGGTGTTTCCGTACGCACCTGTGTCATGGTCGGGCGCCACGCCGCGGCGGCCCTGACGCAGAGCGACGCGACGAACATGAGCCGCCTGAGTTGCGCGGCGTCGTAGCCGTCGCCGAGCCGCGGGTCCACGAGCCCTTGCACGACGCCGTCGCTCAGGTACGGCTTGGCCTGCATCCGCACAAGTCACATGCAATGTTCAAACGCTGGGCAGAAAAACGCGCGCGGGATTATTGCTGCCAATTCGATTTTGACACTTACCCAGGCGATTAGGCTCATGTGGGAGCCGTCCACCGGCTTCCGGCCGGAGGTGAGCTCGAGGAGGAAGACGCCGAACGCGAACACGTCCGTCTTCTCGTCCACGATGCCGTGCGTGAAGTACTCCGGCGCCAGGCACCTGTCGCGCAATGGCGTTCATGTCAGCGTCTTCGCACAGTCCAAGGAAAGAGGAAACCAGGAAAGTAACGTCGTGAAAAGCGCTGCTCACCCGAATGTGCCCTCGATGGGTGCGATGGCGTGGTGCGTCCACTCCGACGGCAGCCACCGCGCGAGGCCGAAGTCCGAAATCTGCAGTGCACGCCATGGTTTGGGTGGGTTAGTTGACAGCACGACGAAGACGAACAGAGGATGAAGCAGAATGGGTCAACAGAGGAGGAGAAAGAAGATCACACCACCTGCGGCTGGTAGTCGTCGGTGAGGAGGATGTTGGACGCCTTGATGTCGCGGTGGATAATCCGGCGCGCGCATCCCTTGTGGAGGTAACGCAGGCCGCGCGCCCTGTCGACCG
>LAPY01001495.1:54152-68711 GCA_000970635.1 Eragrostis tef
ACACCAAAGAAACTGCCGCCTGCCGTGTCCGCGCGTGCCGCGCTGCGCAACCGCACGCGAGGGACAGAGGTGTCTAGTGGTGGCGGGAAGGAAGGGAAGCCGATGGATGGGAGAGGAGGATGTCACTGTCCTCTGCAAGTGCCAGTGCTGGCCAAGAGAGGAGGGAACAGCACAGGGCCGAGGCGCACTAGTGAGAGCCTGAGAGGAGAAGGCGCCGTCGCGTCCGCTCCCTTTTTATGCGTCCCTGCCGCGCGACAGACAGCCGGGGCCCAGGCGCCAGCGGGTGGCCCGCCATTGTTTTCTTTTCTGTACTCCTCCTCCTAGCACGGGAGCGAGCCCCGTATTCCTCTCGGTGAGCAAGGCAACTGGCCGGTTCTCCTACCTCTCGTCAGCCAGCCACCATCACTCACTGCGGATCTCCAACTCGACTCGATGGTGGCCGCTTGCTTGGCTGATTGCCGATCCGTCCGGGCGCCAATGAATGAATGCAGGCGGCTGTGTTCGTGTGCGCGCTGCTGCTGTGCGTGACTTGCGTCGGGCAATTATGGGGTGGATGAGCGTGACATGTCAACCGTCTGTCGCTTCCCCGTCCCGGGCGATCGAGGAGTTCATGGCCCCGTGCCGGCTCTCGTGTCATGTGCACACGTGACTCGGCTACATCATCACGTTGCGTGCGCCGGATCTATGCGATGTGAGTGTGTCACTTCAGTAACAGCGGCCGTAAATGGGGCTCAAGGCATCCATTTCTTCCAACATATGGTGAGTCGTATGGTGGAGTGGTTGCAGCTTGGCGACGGTGTGGGGGTTCAGCTGTGCCTTCAGTCCCTGCATAACAACTCGACGACAGGGAGGAGAGGAAAGAAGCGCCGCGCCCTAGCGACTGACAGATATGGCAGGTACGAGTCGGTTGCGAGCCAACCTGGTGTCCCGGCCTCGTCTGACACACGGTCGTTGGCCGGTCTCGCGTACGGCGCCAGCCGCCGATGGGCTGAGCTGGTTTCAGGATGAGCGGCCGGGAGTCCAATTGCTTGCAACAAATTCAGAAAATCGCAACTACTGTAAAAATAGTGAGACGTAAACATGCGACCCCCGGGGTTCAACAAGAACGAACCATTCTTCATACTAACGACGCGAAGTTTCAGAAAAAAGAGAGCGTCATATATTGAGCCTTGGTGTTTTCAAAAAAAAATATATATATATATATATATTGAGCCTTGTTTCAGAGGCAAATAGTAATGCAAGCTCAACTCAGCTAAGCTTCCATACTAGCAGTACGGTCTAAAATCTCCACAACATTGTTATGTCAAAACATCACAATCCTAACATCGAAGACCTCGTTTGAAATGCGTATGGGGACTGCAGTGGCAATGGAAACCAGCTCTGGGCTTGCCTTCTTCCCAGCTCAATGGCGCACACGACAGGACGCCAAGTCGCCAAGCCGGAAGCAGAGCAGGGCGTGCCACCCTGAAGCTCAACGTACTCAGCGTCGCTGCCGTCTTGGCGTTCTGCATATCTCCCTAGGGGTTGTTGTTCTGTTGATTGGCCTGGTCGTCAGCATGATTGAGGGTATGAATTTCCTTCCTGAGCTTGTCAACTAACCTCTTCATCAATCTAGCATCTTCTCGGATCCATGCCTGGGTTTGCAACGGAGACATATCGCAGTGAGCGAGGATACGATCGCAGAGGGGGATAGCTGCGTCTTGGAAGGTTCCGCCCACCTTCACGGAGTATCCCCGGAGCCGTTCCTGACACTCACGTATCCAATCCACATTACCATGGGGGTCGGGGTTATCTGCACGGATGAGAAACGCGGAATCGCCCAAAAGTACCAACTGTGCATGAGCACTCGCCATATTCTGGAGAGCATTCATGTTTATGGCCCGGCAACCATGCGGCCTCATATTGAAAGCAGTAACCACATGGGAAGCGTCCCGAACGGCCATAGAGGCAACGAGGATCAAATGTTGCGGATCGCCCTCCTGCAGGTTCGGCAACCCGGTCATGATCTCCATGGCCGTGCGCAAGGTGTTAACGCTCATGTTATAAGGAGCTGCCATCGGGTGATCTACAATGTTAGTGTCAAGGCTGCCCGCTATTTAAAAGGAGGGAGGGAGAGAGAGAGTCCGTTTCGAAAACCAACCGAACTCCGGCCGGGAAAGCGATTCGTGCGATCGGCCTTCCTGATCGAATCCGATTCGGGAGCCGAAAGCTGCTCTAATCCCGGCAACAGGGAAAGGCTTCCCACACAATCATGGCGGCGGCGCGACGCCGTAATAACCTGAACTGACCGATTATGCGTTGATGACGTTGGGAGCAGTTTGGATGAAGGACCTGATCAGATATGGAAACGAATCGGAAAGGATCGCTACGTAGGGACGGACGGCAGAATTTTTTCACGGCATGGACAAAAATTGCCCGACGCAAGTCACGCACAGCGCACACACGAACACAGCCGCTGCATTCATTGGCGCGTCGTCGGGTTGCTCGTACGGTCGTACCTGCTTGCGCAAGAGGATATGGTGGTGGTCTGCTGACTTCCTTCTTCCAGCCGGCATTGCTCTGCTTTCTTTGGTGGTCGTTCTCTGCATTGTTGGAAGAGATGAACTACCTCAGGGGCCTGGCGCCGGAGTACTTCACGCACGGCATCGTGGACGAGAAGACGGACGTGTTTGCTTTCGGCGTCTTCCTCCTCGAGCTCATGCCTCATCTCCGGCCGGAAGCCGGTCGATGGCTCCCACATGAGCCTCGTCGACCCGCGGCTCGGCGACGGCTACGACGCCGCGCAGCTCAGGCGGCTCATGTTCGTCGCATCGCTCTGCGTCAGGGCCGCCGCGGCGTGGCGCCCGACCATGACACAGGTGCGTACGGAAACGACAGCCTTCTCTGCGTCTACTACTATGCACTTGCTGCCCTGTCCTGGCTACATAGACTTGCTTCCGAATTGACTGTTTTTTTGTGATAAAACGATTGTTTTTTTTTGGCGAATCTTGATAAATCGAATTCACTGGGAAATAAAGCTGTCGATCTCAACAAAGGAAAATGCATTCCACCCTTCCTTTTCAAAATTATTATGAAAACCGTAATGCACTCCATCAGTACAGGCAGTCTTTTCATAGTGGGTGACCTAATTGTTCTCCTAGCTTTCGACTGTTAGGATGGGTCGGACTCACATTTCATGACCATCTAGTAGTAAAAGAAAAAAAAAAAGCTCAACTATCTGGCAAGCAGTCGTCTCCTGAACTTCTCTACTCCTAAAAAGTCTTGACTTGATCTTTCGTCAGCCCGAGGAGCGAGTCCGCCCGCGCGCGCGTCCGTTTTGCGTTCGCAGTATCGAGTTGCACTCCGTTCCGTGAACGATTCATATACGTTGTACACGTACGTCAAGCTTGCAAAAACATGCATGAGATTGAGAACGATTCTCCTATAGTCCTATGTCGCATTTTGTATTATCCTAGGAATCCGTCGCAACACTGCTTGCTCGGTCCCCGATGCCAAGCCACCAAGGAAGCCCCCGCGCCTGCTCGCCTACGCCGGCGACCTGCGCGCGCGGACGTGCAAGATCGTAAGTGGCCTCATTCTCACCTAGGCATGGTCCATGTCACCATGTGTCGCAGCAGGCCATGCCGAGAAGATCGCCGCTGAAAAAGCAACGGTGCTCATCTCGTGGCCGGCCGTATGTGTCGATCCTGCAACTCAGGGTCCGTCGTCGTCAAGTAGAAGAAAGTTACTCTCCATCGCCGGCTTTCTGACTACAAGGTACTCCGGATTCTTCACTTGCCTTGCCTGCTTTCTATCGTACCGATTCTCAAAATGAGTCTTTCATTAAAAAGAAAAGGTCAGGTCTGTATAAAATAAATTACTCATCTCAAAATGCGATCTGCGAGTTCCATGCTTGCGCGGTTCGTTTCCTTGCCGCCTTTCTTGCATGTGTTGCTTGCATTGATAGGACAGCCTTCTCTGCGTCTACTACTATGCACTTGCTGCCCTGTCCTGGCTACATAGACTTGCTTCCGAATTGACTGTTTTTTTGTGATAAAACGATTGTTTTTTTTTGGCGAATCTTGATAAATCGAATTCACTGGGAAATAAAGCTGTCGATCTCAACAAAGGAAAATGCATTCCACCCTTCCTTTTCAAAATTATTATGAAAACCGTAATGCACTCCATCAGTACAGGCAGTCTTTTCATAGTGGGTGACCTAATTGTTCTCCTAGCTTTCGACTGTTAGGATGGGTCGGACTCACATTTCATGACCATCTAGTAGTAAAAGAAAAAAAAAAAGCTCAACTATCTGGCAAGCAGTCGTCTCCTGAACTTCTCTACTCCTAAAAAGTCTTGACTTGATCTTTCGTCAGCCCGAGGAGCGAGTCCGCCCGCGCGCGCGTCCGTTTTGCGTTCGCAGTATCGAGTTGCACTCCGTTCCGTGAACGATTCATATACGTTGTACACGTACGTCAAGCTTGCAAAAACATGCATGAGATTGAGAACGATTCTCCTATAGTCCTATGTCGCATTTTGTATTATCCTAGGAATCCGTCGCAACACTGCTTGCTCGGTCCCCGATGCCAAGCCACCAAGGAAGCCCCCGCGCCTGCTCGCCTACGCCGGCGACCTGCGCGCGCGGACGTGCAAGATCGTAAGTGGCCTCATTCTCACCTAGGCATGGTCCATGTCACCATGTGTCGCAGCAGGCCATGCCGAGAAGATCGCCGCTGAAAAAGCAACGGTGCTCATCTCGTGGCCGGCCGTATGTGTCGATCCTGCAACTCAGGGTCCGTCGTCGTCAAGTAGAAGAAAGTTACTCTCCATCGCCGGCTTTCTGACTACAAGGTACTCCGGATTCTTCACTTGCCTTGCCTGCTTTCTATCGTACCGATTCTCAAAATGAGTCTTTCATTAAAAAGAAAAGGTCAGGTCTGTATAAAATAAATTACTCATCTCAAAATGCGATCTGCGAGTTCCATGCTTGCGCGGTTCGTTTCCTTGCCGCCTTTCTTGCATGTGTTGCTTGCATTGATAGTTCTGAACGTTAATGGTAGTTCATAGTAGTAGTTCTGAACATGATGGAATCCATCATTGCACAAGGCTGCATTGAGTAATTTATTTTATACAGACCTGACCTTTTTCTTTTTAATGAAAGACTCATATGAGTAGTTTTGTTTGTTACATTATTTAACTGCATTGCCTTGATGTGTTTTGATAATTCGAAAGAAGAAGGATGGGCCTGCCTCCTTAGATATATGAACAAGAAAGGAGAGAAGGTCCGCACAAAGAAGAATAGAGGAGCAATGGAGGAATCACAGATGAGTCATCTAATGATGGATTTGACCCCAATTTCGGTAGGTATAGTTTAGTAAGGTCACATGATAAAAAAACAAATTTCAAATTAATTAAAAGAAGAAGAAAAAGAGAGAGAGACGCTTTCAAAACAATTTAAGGGGAGAAATTTCAAAAGTGAAATCTATCAGTCCCGCGTATTGGGGACAATCTCTCCCCGCACGGGCAACATGCTAGTAAACATAAAAGGATTCAATGGACAGATTGAATTGTGATTTGTATGCAGAAAAACATGATACGATTGATTTCTAGAGAAGCTCGATAGCTGAATCGAATTCACTGGGGAAAATGAGTAATGACTTTTTAGACAAATAAGCTTACAGCGAGCTACAAATTAAAACGAGCAGGGCTAGACTTATCTCTACGGCAACTAAACAAGCTTACCGCTGTTGTACCGCTCCAAGCACCATGGTCCTCTTACCATTCTCCCGTCGGCGAACTGAATCAACGGCGGCGCGAATAAGACCAAGTTTTACCAGTGCGTCCTCCAACTTTATGGCATCGGCTGCAAGGCTCCACAACTGACAACTTAACAGTGGCGGGAACTTTGTCTTTGATGTAAGTTCTGATAGCCTCAAGTGCTCTTGTGGCTTCCATCAGCATATCTTTCTCCACGGGGAAGCACCTTGGATGATTTTCTTCGGAACACCTCCAACCATAAAGGGTGTCCAATATAAGAGACTCAAGTGACACTGCATTCTTTAGGACGTGACATGTTAGCTCAACCAAACTTTTTGCAGAGCTAAACCTTGATATCTTCACATTTTTGAGGCAGCAATAGTGGCGTTCATCAATCTGCCTTAAACTTGAGGAATCTACCAAAACTGATTTATGCCCCATACGTCCTTGAGTTACCTGGAGAAGAAAAAGGAACCTAGATTATGTATCCAACAATTACATGATATCTATGAAGGACAAAATCAATGACAGAGGCTTACATCTAAGATCAAAGTCTCCAAGGAAGGAGATGCGTCAAGGAAAGAAACCAGAGAAAAATAATCATAGGATGGGGAAAAGGTCAACCCTGAAATAATTGAAATCGTCAGGTGCTTGAGATACATGAATTTGGTAGGCAGCATTGGTGTGTGAACATCCTGTTCAAAATTATGGCATGGCTTAGAATTAAACATTAGAAGTATTGTTGTATGCATATATCAACTCTATAAGACAAGTTTTAGAATGTACCTCTTTCTCAGAAGATAAGTAAACGGTCTCAAGATTTGGCATAATTGATGGTAGCTCAGCACGAGCATAATACACGAGATTTGGACACATCATGATTATGTGTTTCATTTGCAATGTTTCTCCAAAGAGTTTTACATTCCAGTGGTGGTTAAATCAGAGAGATTCGGAGCTTTGCTCTCTAGCACTCTTAGCCTCCAGCATTCACGAACCCTCAGGCAGTTGAGTTGCTGCAACTCAGAAGGTATCTTTAGGGAAATTATTTCCTGGCAATCAGTGAGCTCCAGACACTCTAAAGCACGAGAATGGGAAAAACAAAGCACTCCAACTCATATCCTGTAATACCAACAGACTCCAAACACAAACATGTCAGGTTACTTAAGGGGCCAGGTTCAGGTGTGGGATGGAAGGCACAATTCCGAAGTTTGAAACGTTGGATTGAGTTTCTAATCCCTTCTGATAAAAGTGAGCACGGGAAGTTGTCCTTCATCTTAGATCTTCCTGCCAGAAGTGTTATTTCTTCAATCCCTGGTGCAACAGCAACCTGAAGCCAACTGTCAAGATTGTAATTATTGGCAGTACCATCTAATAAAAGTTTCAAAGTCTTCACGCCAACACCCGAGTGCCTTCTCAAAATGCAGTCAATTGTATGGTTGAAATTCTCTTCAGACACATGTATTTTCGATTTAAGGGTATACGGACCCAAATTGAGGTTAGGATGACATCTCCAGGAACGTAGAAATGCTCGAGACACGCAAGAAGCACTAGCAGCATCGCGCAATGGCAGAAGGGAATGTATATGATGCCAGATGTCCTGCATACACAAATATGGGAGCTCAATACTGAAACTATTAGTTCAAATTGTAATTACTCAGACCAGAGGAGTTAAAACAACACAAGCACATGGGTTAATCCACACCAGGTAAGTCCCCAATCAGAAAGTAATATAATGCACGGGAATGTAAATGAGCATTTGCACAGAAAAGTTTAATCCTTAACAGTATTATTAACCGTCCATACACTGGCTAACATCTAAGACTGATTAACTACTCCATCCATTTCATATTATAGGATGTATGTATTAGGATCTGAAAAGTATAATTCGACCTAACTCTCTTACACTATATCATAGACTGAAACATGTGTATATAACATACCACAATACCCTGCAGCCTTTGCTGGAAGAACGATCGTAGTTAATACAAATAAAAATAACTAATTTAGGAGAACAGAACCATGAAAGTAACAAATTGAAACACTAAAATATTTGTTCATTGTCTATAAATAAAATGTATCAGGCATAGCCCTTAGAATTTGTGTCCTATTTAGAGCAACCATGGTGACATTAGGCTTGCCATCTCCATCTGAGAATCTTATGCCGACATACCTCAGGAAGTTCTGGGATCGAATATCTCATCATTTTAAGAGCTTGAGAATTTTCAATGCCTTGTTGACATGGTGACCCCTTTCTTTTACCCAGTGATGAAGAAACCGTTCCACCTGCGACCCAATAAGCATTTTTGTGGTTATGATGACCTAGGCATGATTATCTAGTAGGAAATTAGAACGACCCAGATAGATGATGAAGGCATCTATCTCTTGGAACACCCTACCAAATTACCTTTGTTTTTACCTTCGAAAACATTAAAAAGGGTCCATAAAAGTGGACTAAGTTTAGCAGCAGGAACTGGGTGTAACAGATTATACAGCTATATATTCTCAGGTTTACAAAGTATTGTCCAAAAGTTATTCGGACTAGAACACACCACGTGAAACATTAGGGCTAGCTTTGCGGTTTAGTCGGGTCGTTACTAGTATTTTCCAAGAAAATTTAGTAAACTGAGTCGTAGACAGTAAAAAACAGAGCCAGAACGGCCTGAACAGAACGGACACTGAACGTTTGAAGATGGCGTTTTGCTTGTCTAAACTCTGTTTAAACACGTGTAGACCATTTAAACACTAAACAATGGTCGACCACGTGTCTACCGTCTAAACTTTGGAGAAAACAACAACATGAAACACTACCAACGAGCTCTAAACAGAATATGGTTTCTTTGAAAAACAGCTTTTCCCGAGTTTCACATTGCTTACTTGTGAGGCGTGACAAAAGAGACACGTGTAGACACCCGGTCCTAATAAAAACAATTCAAGGTGTGGCGAAGTGGCAAAGACATAAAGTAAAGGTTCTAATTAAAATAATCCATACACATGATAAATGCAATAATCTGCCAACTGTGAAACTTAGAAGTACATAAAAATCTGCACTCCAACATAGGGACATCCCAGCATAATCAATTTGACAATTCACCAACGCAAAAAGAAAAAAAATGAGAACTGAAAACTAAGTATTCCAATAGGCACTTCGGCAGTCATGCAGTTCAGGTACCTCTCGTTTTAGTCTTGGCCTTGCATTTCCCCTTTCGATCCATGACAGATTGACAGTTGGTCTTCACGATGCAATCGCTGGCCAGTGGCTGCCCCTGCCGTCTCACGGTCTCGGCTGCTCGCGTGCCGTCGCTGGACGCCCGCAGACCCTGCTCGCGTGCCGTCCGCTTGACACGCGCCGACCCGATCGCCGCCTTGAAGGGTTCGTCGAGTTCGTTTTGATCGGTGACTCCTCGTATCCCAAAGAAACGAATAGAATTCACCATCCAAAACAGAACTGCGGCAGGTGAGTAGATGGGCTCATGCGGTCATGCCTTTTTTTTTTTTTTTTTGAGAAACTGCGGTCATGCCTCATGATCGAGCGAGCAGACTGTGGTAGTAGTTGGCCCATCAATAAAAAAAGCCTACGAGTTGGCCCAGCTCACGAAAACGGTTCGACAGCCTTTGTTGCTGAAGCTGCTGCTTCTCATGGCTCACAAGTAGCTCTCGAAGACCTGAGGGTTCTCGCCTCCTGGCGATGACGCTTTAATTGGTGTGCGTCCTTGCGCCCTAGAGTGTGCTCACGCTGAACCACCATTACCGTCTTCAAGCACGTGAGGTGATCCTTGCGATCGACGCCATACAAAACGGAGCGTGGAACAAACCGTCGAGTGGCGAGCGCCTCTGTTGCCTTTCACGTCGACGCCGCCGCTTCCAAGAGGCCGAACATCGATCTTTGATGATCGACGATGCTGCCAATGAAACACGATCTGCAACGGCTCCGCAGTAAGGATTCAAAGCCTCACGTCTAGCTGAGGTCCAACGTCGAGGATCAATCATGGGTATACAATGGAAGGTGCGTTCCTCAGCTGACAATGTTTAATCCATAGTATTTTACTCATTGATATTTGCTAGCTTATGCTTTGTGATGGAACACCGATTCGTTTGTCAGCCCTTGTGGTCAGATTCCTCAATGGCTAGATGCTAATTTTGATAGCTTGACATAATTATACAGAATAAAGAATGATCTGTACTTTCAGTCGGTTAGTAGTTAGGTGCAAATTGCAAAGTGGATGGGCTTCAAAGGAGCAAGCAGATGTCCTTGAGCCATATCCTTGTATATGTGGATATGCCCTCGGTGACGACGTGGTTTACCGGCCTGGAGTTCAATCACAAAAAAAAAATCAGAACACCGCAACTGAAAACTGCAAACGGTGCAAAGTTTCAGAAAACAGAGAGCATCATATATTATATTAAGCCTTGTTTCAGAGGCAAATAGTAATGCAAGGTCAACTCAGCTAAGCTTCCATACTAGTACAGCCTAAAATCTCCACAACACTGTTATGATCCTTTTTAAGGACAAATTCCGATGCAATACGATAGCCATCTGCAGACTGTTGTGCTGACCCAACATGCCACTCTAGCTTTTTCACCCTTGAAACTATCTTCATTGCTTTGAGCACAGCAGCATTGCGAAGAATATGGAGTGTCAGTTCTAGTTGATCCTTCCGGCCCAAAAAACCTATAATGCTAACCGTGGGGAGATGAGAATATCGGCATGGAGGAAGACTCCTTAGCTCGCCATCCGTTTCAAAATACCGCCGGTGGTCACATTTCATGACCATCTAGTAGTATAAAAGAAAAAAGTTCAACTATCTGGCAGCCACTCGTTTCCTGAACTTCAACATAAATGGATTGAATGATCTGATAACTTACATGTAAATCAAACTTTTTCATTAGAGGAGCAGCCTCCAGAAGACCGGCAATGTCAAGAGCACCAAAATGCCTTTCTAGACCATAAGAAACACCCAATTCCAATATCAAATGGCGCAGAGAAATAAATCTGAGAAACCTTGGAAAAAAGGGCCTCTGATGCCAACAATTAAGTTGGGGTAGGCTATCTGTAAGAAACGATGTAGATCGAAACCAATTTTTGGAGTGCAAACCTCAGACTCAAACCCACTCAAAGCTAGCACCTCGAGTCCGCTCGGATTATCGGGAAGTTTATTGAAGATTGATCCAAGCACAGATTTGCCACATGATGATAACTTGATACAGATGCTTGTGAGTTCCGCAGAGCCAGGAAGTACCAACGGAATGATTGGTCCTACATAGTGGAGTTCTTTAAGACCACAATTTGACTCAGTAACTTTAAGTAAGGGGCAATCCTCGACATGCAAATGCTTAAGCTGGTTCAAATGACAAATTCACAAACTTTCGACCGTTTTGCAGTAAGCAACGCGCAAGTACCCCAGTTGATTGCATTTGGTCAGCAAACATTGAGCATCCAGGATAAGCTTAGTAAGGTCCGAGACGAATATGTGGAATCAGCAGGTGGCCTCAAAGAAACAAAACTAAGGTGCAGAGAACGCAAGTGCATGCCGTTTTTCACGTTGAGAGTATGAAAGGGTAAATCATAGGGCATATGCTAGGCCCAAACCGTGTTTTTCATGTACGCGAGCACTAGACCTATAGTACTCCTATTCTTTTTTTCTAAAAAAAAATTGTACTACTCTATCCATTCCACAAAATACCCTCAGTTAAAACGAAGGGAGTAACAATTAAGAAGACATGCGTGATTGTTTGTGTGTGTGGCAGTGAACACACTATCTGGTCATCGCGCCCCATTCGTAACAGGCTAACGAGACTGTGAAGAGGTCTTAGGCTAGTGGTTAAGGCACCTGAGTAATACCTTTAAGATTTTGGGTTTAACTTCCGGTAGGAGCGAATTTTCTAGGATTTACCGGCGTTATACGTAAGTGGTAAGCGGCGTTCCCGTCGACAACGAGGCGTCTTTGGTGACTTCGGGAATCTCTGGATCTGCCAGTTGCTCAGTCCTTCGGAGGTGCTCATAGAGGTAAAGTTTGCGTACGTGTGTTCATAGAAGTGAGTGTGAGTGCGTGTTGTGAGCGTCTACTGTGTAATTCAAAAAAAAAAACAGGCTAATGAGACTCCAAAACCTGGGATTGAAACGCTGACGCAAACTATAACGAAGCCCAATACAAATAAGGTCGTAAAGATAGGAAACTTACTAGTACCCGCCAGGCCCAGCCATTTTCCTGCTTGCCTTATCTTGTATTGGGATGACTAAACCTTATTATGTTTTATCCAGTCCACTTGTCAGCGCAAATGTGACTCGAACTTCTCATTGCTCAGTCCAACCCATCCCTCAACTGTATTTTCCTCAAAAAGAAAAGAAAAGAAATACGTAAAATATCTCACCCGCATGAGCGGAAAACTCGCGGCTCATTGCCGGCTGCACTAGGCCCCACCAGACTCACTGCCGACTGGTAAGCGGCCCCACTAGTTAGTGACCGTTTGGCCGTGCCAGAGCTCCCTGGCAAGTGGGACGAAAGCATTTTCTTGCGCGCGACGAAAGCACGGCGCCACGAAAAGTTTTGTAGCGAGGCAAAACGAAAAAGTTTCGTAGCGAGGCGCGGAGGCAAAACGAAAAAGTTTCGAGTTCTCCCTCCCACCATTCGAGACTGTTCCTCGCCGTCGCCCCCCTCTATGAATTGGGCCCACTACCAGCATTCGCCGATCACTTTTCACCATCTCACTTTTCATCCTCCCCAACCCACCAGGCCGCCAGCATGGCGAACGTGACGAGGGAAGTGCGCTCCCTCGAGCAGCTGAAGCAGGTCTGTCAGACCTTCCGTCCAGGCCAGGTCTCCATCGTGTTCCCTCCTGACGGGAGCCTCGAAGCCGTACGTTCCTGTCTCCTGATCCTGTTCTCTCGTCTCGTCTTCTACTACTTTTCGTTATGCTTTCGCGTTGTTTTCGTCTTCACGGATTTGTTCATCGTGTCGCATTCTCCTCGTGTCGCGTGTTTCTTATTCAATTTTTTAATCTCACGTGACACAGGCCAACGACATCAACCGTTTGCTGAAGTGGGGCGCTGGGGAAGAGGGGTTTCTGGTGGTTAACCCGGAGGTTATCAGAAGCAAGTCCGAGATCTTTCTGTTCGTGAAGAAGCGTGTTGATAAGATCAGCGATGCCCAGCTCGCCGCGAGGAAGAAGATCTCTGGCATGAAGAGCTTCATCACCACTCTGCGTGGGAAGGCAGGACTTGATGGTGGATCCCCTCCGAAGAAGGCAAGGCTCCTGATGGATCGTGCCGGTTCAAGCGGAGGGAGCGCGCCCACCGTCGTCGAGTTCGGCACACTGGGCGACGCGCCACCCTGCTACGTGCTCCCGGTTAGTATTCGGGTCACGTGTGCTGCTGTGCTTTGTATTTCTCGGTTCTACCTCGATCTCATTGTTATCATGCTCTTGAGTACCCGCTCATCTCAATTTGTGTGTCTGATTTTAGCCTTCGGCGCTCGGGAAGAGGGGGATGCAAGATCGTGAAAGTTTTCCTCCGCCACAGAGAAAGACCAGGGGGTTCGGATCACCATCCGCAGGGATGATCCTCCACGAGCAGAAGCCAAGCAAGTCCCCAGGGAAGATCGTCCACGAGCAGAAGCCAAGCAAATCCCCAGGAAAGAAGGAGCAGGCGAGGGGCGTGAAGAGTGACGACGAGCTGAAGAGGGAACGGGAGAGGGATGCAGAGTCGCAGAAGAGCCTCACACTGTTCAACCTGCAGCTTCTTCAGGTGAAGCTGAAGCTTCTGGAAGAGCAAGAAGCAAGTCTGGGCAGGGCGCGGGCCGAGATGATGGACCTTCTCTCAGGAGGAACTTGTTAAGATATGTCGGTTGTAATCAGATTAGAGATAGATTTCTCTTTGTAATCAGAGCCTGCGTGCTCTACAACTAATCCAGTATTCCTTAGATTGCAAGTCAACCAAGATTGGATTGCAAGTCAACCAAGATATTTGGATTGTAAGTCAACCAGGATACTTAGATTGTAAGTCAATCATGTAATCTCCTTTCATATATTAACACGAAACCTGACTGATCGTGGTTATTCCGCCAAACTCTTTTTACATGGTATCAGAGCCATAACGAACGACCATGTCGTCGCCTTCCTCCACCACCGCATCTCAATCCTCCTCCTCCATGTCCTCCACCACCTCAAGCACCTTTGCCTCAATCCCTATCAACCATGCCGTCTCCATCCGCCTCAACAAGACCAAATACACCTTGTGGCATGCTCAGTTCTTGCCCTATCTTCGTAGCGTCGGCCTTCTTGGGTATGTAGATGGATCCATTGAGGAACCATCCAAGCTCGTGGCTGCATCTTCTACCGATGGCGCTGCTCAGATCCCCAACCGGCGCACCATGTCTGGTACTCCCAAGACCAGCATGTTCTGAGCGGTATCGTCTCCTCCGTCACCGAGGACGTCCTCCAAGATCTGGTGGCGGCAACCACGTCCCTATGATGCATGGTCAACACTTGAGCGCATGTATAGCGCCAAGTCCAGGGCACAAGTTGTCCAGATCAGGATGCAGCTTGCTACTCCCAAGCGACGTGACCAATCTGCACCAGATTTAATTCGGCACATCAAGAGCTTGGCAGCCTCCATGGCTTCTGCTGGCGCTGCTCTTCGACCAGATGAGATAATCTCCTACTTTCTCTCTGGTCTTGGTCAGGAGTACGACTCCTGATGAGGACATCACTACTGTTGATACAAATGTTACTCCTCCGCTAGTCATACAAGGTCTAATCACTAGAGCTCGTGCACGACAACTCAATGAAGAGGTGAGCTCGTTCCTAAACATTTCTTTAACTATTATG
>LAPY01001495.1:71123-81540 GCA_000970635.1 Eragrostis tef
TGTCAAGTCTCCACCAAATCGAGAGTTATCAGAACCTTTCGGAAGATCGGAACCCTAGTTCATATCAACTCCTTTGTCATGTCCATGACAACCCTCGCCGACCTCTACGCGCACCTGATGTCCTTCGAGCTACGAGTTGAGCGCAACAACTCGATGCAGCAAGTTCAGATGAACTCTTCGGCCAACTTCGCCGGGCGTGGCGGTGGCCGGAGTGCGCCACGTGCGCGTGGCCCGCCACAGCGCGGCGGTCATCCCACGCAGCGGTGGCCTGGGACAGCAGTCTTCCGCGCGTAACAACAACAGAAACGCCGACGGCAAAGATGATCATCCAAAGTGCCAGATTTGTGGCCGTGTTGGTCACACGGCTGTACGGTGCTGGTATCGCCACGATGATTCATACCAGACTGAACATCCATCTGCCAATGTTGCCTCTACTTCACGCAACGTCAACCCTCTCTGGTATTGCGACTCGGGAGCCACAGATCACATCACCAACGACCTCGACCGTCTCACTACACGCAAGAAGTATCACGGCTCCGACACGGTGCAAGTTGGCAATGGCGCAGGTTTGCACATTAAGCATCTTGGTTCTTGCAATATTAAAACATCTGCCAAATCCCTTGTTTTAAAAAACGTGCTGCATGTACCCAAAATTTCTAAAGATCTCCTTTCTATTCATAAGGCTGCACGAGATAATAATGTCTTTTTTGAACTTCACCCCGACTTTTTTGTTATAAAGGATCGGGTGTCCAGGATCAGTCTTCTTGAAGGACGTTGTGAATCAGGCGTTTATCCCATCGAGCCATCCATGATTGAGTCGGCCAAGACAGCTTTTGTTGCTTCCACCGTTAGCAAGGAATAGTGGCATGCAAGGCTTGGCCATCCGTCTTCACAAGTAGTGCAGTCTATTTTAGTTCTCAATAAACTTCCTTGTCATAGCAAATCCCAGTTATCAGTTTGTAATGCTTGTCAGTTAGCTAAGAGTCACCAATTACCATATTCAAGTTCGGTTCATGTGTCTACTTCTCCTTTAGAGCTTATGTTCTCAGATGTATGGGGACCAGCACCTATTTCTATTGGAGGATATAAATATTATATTAGTTTCATCGATGATTTCAGTAAATTTTGTTGGATTTATCTTATGCATGATAGAACCGAGGTTCTGTCCATATTCTTGCAATTTCAGGCTCATGTTGAGCGCCTCCTTGATGCCAAGATCAAATATGTGCAGTCCGATTGGGGAGGGAAATATCAAAAACTCCATAACCAATATTTTACTTCTCTTGGTATTGCTCATCGAGTCTCTTGTCCCCATACCCACCAACAAAATGGTTCTGCCGAGCGCAAGCATAGACACATAGTTGAAACCGGTATAGCACTCTTAGCTCAATCACATATGCCAATTAAATACTGGGATCATGCTTTCTTGACAGCCACTTACCTTATTAATCGATTGCCTACTCGTGTCATTGACAACTCTACTCCTCTTGAGCGTCTTCTCCAAACACCACCCAATTACTCAATGTTAAAAATTTTTGGGTGTGCTTGTTGGCCTCATCTACGCCCATATAACAAGCACAAGTTGTCGTTCAGGTCAAAACAATGTGTTTTCTTGGGTTATACTTCTCTTCATAAGGGATATAAGTGTCTCGATGTTGACACGGGCCGTATCTATTTTTCTAGAGATGTTGTTTTTGATGAGCAAGTGTTCCCTTTCACTAATTATGATCCTTCAGCATCATCTAGTTCCACTGATCAATCTCAGTCCCCATCATTTCTAGTCTTGCATAATATTGGTGGCAGTAGTTTTAATACTTGCAATAATCATATGTTTTCTGTTGCTACTAACCCTGTGGTTGCAGAGAATCTTGCTCTCCAAATCTCCTCTGAAGTTCGTGCGGCTGATATTAGTGTACAACAGCCAGGGGGGCCATCTGTGCCTGCTGCTGCTACCACCAACACGCATGCAGCTGCTGCTGCTCCTGTCTCTGACACACATGCTCCAGCAGCTGATCATGTTTTGGCTGGCGCCCATGCAGACAACTTCGCGGCCCCAGACATCGATCAAGCTCCAGCAGCTGCTCATGCATTGGCTAGCGCCCATGCAGACAACTTCGCGGCCCCGGACGTGGATCAAGCTCCAGCTCCAGAAGATGCTAGGCACACTTATGGAACTCGGCTGAGTAACAATGTAAGACGGCCTAAAATTCATACTGATGGAACTGTGACATACTCTGCTGTTCGTTCTACAGATCAAGAACCATCTACATATCTTGAAGCCATGGAAGCTTCTCAATGGCATAGGGCCATGGATGATGAATATCAAGCTTTAATGAAGAATGAGACATGGCGTCTTGTGCCTCCCAGGTCTGGCCTCAATATAATTGACTGTAAATGGGTGTTTAAATTGAAAAGAAAATCTGATGGATCTATTGATCGACACAAGGCACGTTTAGTTGCTAAAGGCTTCAAACAAAGGTATGGCATCGATTATGACGATACCTTTAGTCCAGTTGTTAAGCCAACTACGATTCGATTGCTATTGTCTCTTGCTATCAATAGAGGTTGGAGTTTGAGACAGATTGATATACAAAATGCTTTCTTACATGGCAAGCTAAATGAAGAAGTTTACATGAGACAGCCTCCTGGTTAAAAAAATGAGGATTCCAAGTTTTCTAAATATATTTGTAAGCTTGAGAAGTCTTTATATGGTTTAAAGCAAGCTCCTAGAGCATGGTTTGCTAGACTAAGTACAAAGCTATTACAGTTGGGTTTTATACCGTCTAAGGCTGATATTTCTTTGTTCATCTTTAACAAAGGAGGGATTCACATGTATATCCTTGTTTATGTCGATGATATTATTATTGTGAGTTCTTGTTCCTTGGCTACAAACAAGTTGCTTAACCAACTTCAAGAGGATTTTGCTGTTAAAGATTTGGGTGCACTTAGCTATTTTCTTGGCATCGAAGTCAACAAGATTTCCAATGGTATTCTTTTGAATCAACACAAATATATTCAAGATTTACTTCGGAGAACTAATATGCTCAAGGCTAAAGGTGTGTCTACACCTATGACGGTTACTGATAAGCTGTCAAAGTTTGAGGGTGATAAGTTATCTGATGAGGATGTGACACGGTATAGAAGTATTGTAGGTGCTCTTTAGTACTTAACATTGACAAGGCCGGATATTGCTTTCTCAGTCAATTCTTATCATCACCTACCAGTGTTCATTGGGCAGCTGTAAAGAGGATCTTGAGATACTTGAAAGAAACCTCCAAGTTCGGTCTAGCAATTCGAAAATCTGGGTCATGTTTATTGAGTTCTTTCTCAGATGCCGATTGGGCTGGAGATTCTGATGATAGAAGGAGTACAGGTGGTTTTGCTATATTCTTTGGGGGTAATCTTGTGTCATGGAGCTCTAAGAAACAGCCAACAGTTTCTCGGTCTAGCACCGAAGCGGAGTACAAATCAGTTGCTAATGCAACAACGGAGATAATTTGGATTCAAGTACTACTGCGTGAACTTGGTATATATCAAGCTAGAGTTCCTATTTTATGGTGTGACAATCTTGGAGCGACATATTTGTCGGCCAATCCTGCTTTCCATGCTCGTACTAAGCATATTGAGGTTGATTACCACTTTGTTAGAGAGCGTGTGACTAATAAGGAGTTGGATATTCGATTTATAGCATCAGGAGACCAAGTAGCAGATATTATGACAAAGGCATTGCCGACGCCATCTCATATGAGGTTTCAAAGCACTCTGAACTTGTATGCAAGTCCAAATTGAGGAAGGGTGTTAAGATATATCGGTTGTAATCAGATTAGAGATAGATTTCTCTTTGTAATCAGAGCCTCCATGCTCTACAACTAATTCAGTATTCCTTAGATTGCAAGTCAACCAGGATACTTAGATTGTAAGTCAATCATGTAATCTTCTTCCATATATTAACACGGAACCTGACCGATCGTGGTTATTCCGCCAAACTCTTTTTACAGAACTCACATGGGATGTGGGACCACCGGTGTGTTCTTGTCGCTTACTGTGCGAATACTGAATGCTGATCAAATTAATCTGCTGACAAAATGTTGTGCTGTTTCAGTTCTGGAGTTCTTGGACATGAACTAGAAGGGGTGGAAGGAAAGCAAGAGAAGGCATGAGAGGTTAACGCGACCAAGGGATGATGTTTGTGTAGTTGTTTCAGATTACTGTAACTAGGATGAGTCGTAGGTCTTATGAATTGTCGATGAAAATGTTGTCGCTAGAGTTTTGAGTGCCGTAACTTCTCATGGGATCGGGGTTTATGTAAGTAGAGTGTCGAGATCACAGTAACCAGGATAAGAAATCGCCTGATGCCTTATGTTTGTTGTTACTAGTTGGAATGCAATGAAATCATAAATTTCCGCTATGTGCAGTGTTGCTTCGTCCATTTCGTTCTGTTAGAGGATTAGGATTTTGCTTTGATTCCCCTGAACAGCATTACCGCCGACTTTCTTTTATTTTCTTTAGGATGATTCCCCCTCCCTTCTTCGCTCCTCGCAAAAAAGGCCGTCCGCCTCCAGGTACCCGCCAGGCGCCACCCCCATCCATCGGGCGCGGCGTCTTCCTCGCCGCTCGCCTCCATATGAAGCGGTTCTCTACTTCGCAGGCCGCGGCCAGGGCGTCGCCAGCGACGACTGGCCCTACGCCGTCCACCTCTACCTCTAGGACCTGTGCGTGATCCGCCGCCCCTTGTTTCCCCGGCCAATTTCTTTCTGCGTTTTGGGGGCTCGGGTTTGATGACGGTGTGCTGTGATTTTTTTGGCGAGCAGGAACAGCGCAAGGTTCCTGTGGAAGTCGTTGCCGCAGCGGTGAAGGACGCGCGGCCGGAGCTCGCCACCGTCTGGAAGATTGGTCAGTGCCTCTGGAACAGGGACTACGCCGGCGTTTACACAGCCGCGCAGGGGTTTGAGTGGGGCCCTGAACTTGCTGAGTTCGTCACCGCCTTCCTTGGTATTGCACCTGCATCTACAGTCTAGGATGACATACAATTTGTTGTGCTTCGATTGAATTATGATAAATTTTGTGGCATTGGAAGGGGATAAACTGATGTTGTCCCCCCTGATCAAACAGTAGGGAATCTATTTGTATTTCTTTCAGGGGCGCGCTTAGAGTTAGGTGCCCTCAACAAATATGGTCATGAAGTCTGTTGTCCAATATGGCACTGAAATATGAATGTGGCCTGATATACTTAACAATGCAAAATTTATACCCTTTTGATTCTTTAAGTGACAACATAAATAACCTGAAGTTATGGTGTATTGTGGTGATGTGGTCCATACTAAGCCGGCTAGCTATCGTTTACTTGAGCAAAGCTTTGATCATCATGCCATTATGTCTGCAGTTGGCAAATGCAACTTATAAATTGCCAAAAATAGTGTTTAACGCATTTAAGACAAACATTGTGGTATAAATAATGAGGCTAACATTTTATGATATTTCTCCTCTGACATACACCAGGCGAAAATGATTCCCAGGCTGTGAGCGAGTCCTTTTATTTTTCTTGCCTGATCATAGGAAATTGTTCAGCACTTAGCATTTTCCGTTATGACTGTAGTTGTTGTGGGTATCTGATCTTTATTTTTCTGATGATCCAGAAAGCTACAGAAAGAGGATATTCCAGCTGCTGACTTCTGCATATTCTACAATCACTGTTGCTGATGTGGCTCATTTCATGGGGATGAGTGAAAGAGGATGCTACCAACTGTATGTTTCTTGACCTTCCTTTACTTAGATTTGGGCATTCAAATACGGTTATTTTCTTCGTTTTTACTAAGTTGTAGTATGACAAACTTGAAATTATCCGAGTTGCAAATCCGGGATGTACTGAATAAGTTTCCACCTTGCACTAAAATTTCTGATTAGATCATTGGACTTGCAATGAATTTTGCTCATACTAGGAAGTTAAATGGTTGATGTTTGTCTGAGCTTTTGAAGGAGCCGCGCAGGGGTTTGAGTGGGGCCCTGAACTTGCTGAGTTCGTCACCGCCTTCCTTGGTATTGCACCTGCATCTACAGTCTAGGATGACATACAATTTGTTGTGCTTCGATTGAATTATGATAAATTTTGTGGCATTGGAAGGGGATAAACTGATGTTGTCCCCCCTGATCAAACAGTAGGGAATCTATTTGTATTTCTTTCAGGGGCGCGCTTAGAGTTAGGTGCCCTCAACAAATATGGTCATGAAGTCTGTTGTCCAATATGGCACTGAAATATGAATGTGGCCTGATATACTTAACAATGCAAAATTTATACCCTTTTGATTCTTTAAGTGACAACATAAATAACCTGAAGTTATGGTGTATTGTGGTGATGTGGTCCATACTAAGCCGGCTAGCTATCGTTTACTTGAGCAAAGCTTTGATCATCATGCCATTATGTCTGCAGTTGGCAAATGCAACTTATAAATTGCCAAAAATAGTGTTTAACGCATTTAAGACAAACATTGTGGTATAAATAATGAGGCTAACATTTTATGATATTTCTCCTCTGACATACACCAGGCGAAAATGATTCCCAGGCTGTGAGCGAGTCCTTTTATTTTTCTTGCCTGATCATAGGAAATTGTTCAGCACTTAGCATTTTCCGTTATGACTGTAGTTGTTGTGGGTATCTGATCTTTATTTTTCTGATGATCCAGAAAGCTACAGAAAGAGGATATTCCAGCTGCTGACTTCTGCATATTCTACAATCACTGTTGCTGATGTGGCTCATTTCATGGGGATGAGTGAAAGAGGATGCTACCAACTGTATGTTTCTTGACCTTCCTTTACTTAGATTTGGGCATTCAAATACGGTTATTTTCTTCGTTTTTACTAAGTTGTAGTATGACAAACTTGAAATTATCCGAGTTGCAAATCCGGGATGTACTGAATAAGTTTCCACCTTGCACTAAAATTTCTGATTAGATCATTGGACTTGCAATGAATTTTGCTCATACTAGGAAGTTAAATGGTTGATGTTTGTCTGAGCTTTTGAAGGGTCCATACTTTCTAGGCATAGATATTTGCTGATTAGAAGAGATTGTTATAGAGCCAATTACTTTCTGTGAAGTCTTATCATTAGTGCCTGTAATTTGTATCGTCTGATATACAGTACGAGACTTCGTGTACGTATCCGTCCATCTATTGCTTTTTTACATGTTTATTCTGATATGAGCAACATTTATGGCGTGCGCATGTATTTTACATGTGCACTGGGTGCCATCAATTTTTTCCATAAATGGAAAATATTCTTATTGGTAGTTGTATTCGTTGTGACCATGGTATTTATAAACATATCGTCTCATGTCTAGCTAGTGCTCTAATAATTATGCACAAGTTTTGTTTTCTTGTTTTTGGGACTGTCGACATTCCTCTGGGAGTCTGGGCTGTCTAGATGAGGACCAGAGGCTAGTTGATGGAACAACGGGTTGGCGTATGAGTTTAGAGCATAAACATTGTAGTTAGCTAGACCATCCAGGCAGTAACTGATGCATTCTTGTTCTTCTAAGTCTAAATGTGTCTTGTCAAAGGTGAAAACTTCTGTTCATGACAGTGGATATGTTTGAGTGTGCCATCTTGTTCACATTTGAGACTAGAAATAGTCGTAAACTGCTTTATTTTACTTTGCATACTTCAGATCCAGCATGAATCCTGGAGTACAGCTCTGCCATACCGGTCCTTAATCCATCTCAATCCACCTTATATTGCTTTGGACTTGTATCATTTTCTGGCATGAAGTGCTACTTTTCTGCGTTGGCAGATTAAATTTTGTGGCTGCATTCTTGGTTGGTATGATAATAGTTTGTGTGCTAGCTAATATTTTGATGTTATAACAAACAAAATATTGGATTGTATGGTTCAGTTTTGGCAGTGAGGTATAACAGTAATTCAGTATACACCGGCCCATCCGGATATCTGTTTTCATGTTGCTACTGACTGCCATAGTAGCGCATAAAGTCAGATGGACCAGTGGACGCTAATGCTTTACCTTCACAGTTTGCTGCTTTTTCCTTATATTTCGTGATACCTCTGTTTAGTTAGATGAGAATAACTCGTTTACTCCCTTCGGTTTTAATATGTCGATGTTGGTTAGTGCAAGTTAACAATTTAAAACCAGAGGGAGTAGCTTGTTGTATTGTTACATTAACTTGATCAGTGGCTTTTCCTGTGTTGACGAAACGTGTTGTGTGTAAATGTAGAAGTATATCGTGTACTATGAGGGAGAGGGCCTATGCACAGTGCTGCTAGTTACTTAAGTTTTACTTATGCTTGTGAAGTCTGTTTCCGCTTCATACTTTTATGACAATAATAATTTTTTATTCAAATGCAGATGCTGTTGGAAATGATTGGAGTTTGGATGCGGCAACCAGGATGCTTACTGTCAGGAAAACAAAGGTTCAGAGACCACAATTGTACCAACATACAGAGAATGTTGTGGTTCTTCCTCCTGAAACACTGCAGAATTGGCTACTGCAGGTATCTTTTTCCCCGCAACACTTTATTTGATACTTTTCTACTCTAGACTTACCGGTTAGATCTCTCTGTCATAGCACTTTGGTCTTCTGTTACTTCATAGATCACCAAGCAGCTCTCTGACACACTTGCCTTCTGCTAGCTAAGACGCATCCATGCAAGCTATATTTCTTTACTCCTATATTCTTACACGAAAGCAGAACTAAAGCATTATCCTAGTTTCAAGGTTCTAATCTTTTTTGATGCTTACCTGTTTTATATTATTACAGTGCAAAGATCAAACATGACCTCAAAGAAAAGACTGCTCGAAGGTGCTTGCTTGTTCAAGGATGTAGATGCAGCTGATAAGATGATTGGTTTATTTTTCTTTGGACTTGTTAGTTGTCCCAGGTCCTTCATATGGTGACGTCAATAAATGATGCTGTTGCTGGGTTAGTGCCATAGTTAATCTACTGACTTCTGAATTATCCATGTTATACCTTTGTCCAGTTACCTTCTTGCTATGACCTATCCATCTGCGTTTTGATGGTTTACAGATTCGAAGATGTCATTGGCGGTAAGAAATCTAGTGCTGGAGGATACAAGGCACCGCATGCTAAAGAAATCTAGCAAGACTTTTGCTGTAAGTTGATCAAATCTCTGATACCTAAGATTGCTATTGTCGGTATGTTCCTAAAATTTCTATTGGATGTGTCCAATTTTCAATAGGTATCCCCGTGGTCCAGTTCCTTTCGCTCTAAATATCTCTTCATGATGGAGCTTTTGATGTACATAGTGCAATACTGCCGGAACCTGCTGGTACTGTACGCAACCTACTACTTGTTGTTTTGCTGTGACCATCATCTAGAGATGGCTTTTGTTGCCGCTACTTTCAGAGCGATGGAAATTGACAACTTCGCATGTCTTTCAAACACCATGGACTTCCATTATGCCTTCTGACTTCCCAGGCAGTCGTATGAATGTTCCTTTGTACTCGTGCCATGAATTAGGTATACGACGGCCTGGCTAGCATACCTATTTACTTGATGCCAGTTATAAAATTCCCCAAATGGGCTATAGAAGCCATTAATAGTCAGATGGCACACTTTTTCTGGGATAATCTGGGGGATAAGCATAGATATCACCTAGCGAGATGGGAAATGATTGCCCAGAAAAAAGAATTTGATGTTTTGTGTATCCCTGATTTAAGGGACCTGAACCTATGTTTGTTAGCCTCCTGGATACCTAGATTTTATAAGGAGGATAACAGCTTGTGGAGGAAGATTATTAACTGCAAATATAAGATAAATGAACCAAACCTTTTCTGTTTTCACCAGACAGGAATATCTCCCTTTTTGAAAGGAGTTATCTGGGCTGCTGAGGCAGCAAAACAGGGTTTTAGATGGCATATAGGTAATGGCAAGAGAGTGCTTTTCTGGGAGGATTGGTGGTTTGGAACATCAAGCCTTGCTATACAGTACTGAGATTTGTACAAAATTGTAAATGAGTCCAATGTTTGTGTTGAAGAAGCCTGGGATGGGGTGAATTTGAAATTCACGTTTAGAAGGAACGTTTCGGAAAGATTCATGGGTCTTTGGTTGGAACTAATTGGCATAGCAGAGAACATATCCTTTTCAGACGAGGAAGATCAGTTGATCTGGTAACATGAATCATCAGGGAAGTTTTTGGTGCAGTCCCTGTACTCAATTGTTTCTTCCAGATGGGTGGTTCCAATCCATATACCGGCTTTATGGCAATTATGTGTGCCCCCTCGTATTCATGTTTTCCTATGGCTTTTAGCAAACAATAAGGTCCTAACTAGAGATAATTTAGGGAAGAGAAAGGAAATTTCAGACAAAACATGTGTTTTCTATGCAGAATATGAGAGTGTCAATCATCTCTCTCTCTCTCTCTCCCTTTTTTTTTTGGGGGGGGGGGGGGG
>LAPY01001495.1:84960-101366 GCA_000970635.1 Eragrostis tef
CTTCACCGTGAGGAGGAGCTGGCCTTTTATAGGCGGAGGCTAGGTCTGGAAACCCGGAGGCGCGTCGCGTGCGCCGCCATCAGTTTGTTGCGTGGCTCCGAGCTTGTCGCCCGCGCCGCTCGCTGCTTCGTTGCTCAGCTTTGCATGCACCGTTGCCGCTGAAGGGATAAGTACGGCGCACTCCACTCGTACACTCACACCCGCCGAGCCGTGGGGCTGCTCCGATGCAGGCCCGCTTATCAGTGAGCTTCATGAAAGGAGGATGACCGAGGTTTGCCGAGCTCAGCGCTTGATCAACTGAAAAGCTAAGGAGCTTCTAGACGCTTTATCTTAATCCTCACTCTCTACTGTTGGCTGACTTGTGGACCCAGGTCAAGCGAGATTACGGGACGAAAGCCAGCGCGTACATGCAAGTATACGTACACTTACGCGCACACCAACCGCAAGGTTCGCGTATACGCATACGCTCTGGTCAGCCGCACGTGTTTGCCGGCTCCAAATTTCACCACGTTCTGCTTACTAGCCTCCTCTTGCCTTTCTTCCAGCAAGGTATCACACTAGTACGTACTTTACTGCGTGTAGTTCAAGAGTGAATACTTGCCATCAAATTTTCATCAAACATACAGAGTCTCGAAACAATTAAAAACAAAACAAAACAAACACCAAACCTTACCAGCAAAGCTAAGCTAAAGAAAGCTAATGACGACTGAACTTGATAAAGGAGTTACAACAAATTAAGCCAATCTAAAATTCCTTGCCGCTGTTGTTGGGAGAATCTGACCTAGTGGAGTGTGATGTCTTCTCTGAAAAGATGCCACCAGGCTCCGAATGTTGGATTAACAGCATCAAAAAATTTTGCATTACGAACTTTCCAAATTGCCCAAGCAGCAACTAGTATCACCTCCATGAACATGGGTCCCTGAAAATGACTCTTAGTGACCATGATCATGTCAAAAAAAGATAGAGAGGGGAACCATTGAATTCCCAACTTGCTCCAACAGTTGCTGCTGTATGGACATCCAAAGAAAAGATGGCATCTGGTTTCTTCTGTGTTTCTACTGCATAGAACACAATTGTAGTTAGGCTCAACATGGAAGTTCCTTCTCTTCAGCATATTCCTGGTGTTGAGCCTATCTACCCCCATCAACCAAGCAAAAACCTTGATTTTGGGGGTGCATTTGGTTTTCCATATCCACTTCAATGGTCTAGGACAATCCATGTTTTGAAATGTGTAGGCATAGTAGTTTCGAGATGAGTAATTGGATGAGCCCCACTGGAACTGCCATACATCCTTCACTGTAGGGTTATATTCAAACATCTCAAGCTCTTCTTGAAGTGCCATCAGCTCCTGATAAGCATCACCATTAAGTGGCAGCTGAAAGAGGGTGGTAAGGTTTTCAGTTTCCATGACCTCTTTGACAGACAATTTCTGATTTAGTACAAATTGATAAAGCTGAGGGTAATTATTGTCTCTTCTTTGACCTTGCCATGAATCTGTCCAGAATAGTACGGTATCCCCAATTCCTACTTGACATGTAGCAATTTCTCTATAGATATCACTTAGTCTGAGTATATCCTTCCACCAAAAGGAACCCATTTCTCTGGCTGCATGTGGCACTCTGTTTTGATAGTATTTATTCCAAATTAGTTTAACCCATGGCACATCTTTCTTGCAATAAAAATTATGGAAGTGCTTGAGAAGCAGGGCAACATTTTGTATTTTCAGATTCTTGATGCCAAGACCTCCTTTCTCCTTTGGCTTTGTAACAGTGTGCCAGGCTGCTAGATTACCTCCCTTCCTGTTGATGTCATTGCCTCTCCATAGGCAGTCCTTCATGGCTCTATATATCTGCTCAATTGAGCCTTTTGGAACTTTCATTATGCACATGAAGTAAGTAGGTATAGCTGACATAACCGATTTAATATATTGAACTCTTCCCCCGTAGTTTAGAAACCTTGTTGTTGCAGTCAGACTTCTCTCCACTCGTTCTACCATTGGCGCACAATCCGCAATGGTTGGTTTAAGAGTACCAACAGGTAAACCTAAGTATGTGAAAGGCAATTTACCAACTTGGCATCCAAAAGTGCTTGCAAGATGCTCCATTTTGTCATCTGAAACGTTGATGGGCAAGAGACAGGATTTGTTATAATTGACCTTGAGTCCTGTGGACTGCTCGTGTGTTTAGCAGCCCTTTGAGACAAAAAAGTTGCCTTGCATCGGCCTGCATGATGAGAAGTGTATCATCTGCGTACTGCACAATAGGAAAATCCACTGTATTGTCTTGTGGTATGGGCGTGTGGAACAGACCATCTCTGTAAGCTTTGTTGATTATGCATTGTAGCAAATCTGCTGCTATCACAAACAAGAGTGGTGAAAGTGGGTCGCCCTGCCTGACTCCCCTTTTGCATTTAAATTTCTTTCCTGGGATCCCATTTAGTAGCACTGATGATGTACCGGTAGACAATATCTGCCTGACCCAGTCATTCCATTTAGCCGGCAATCCCATGGCTACCATCATTTGAATAATGGCTTCATTCTCAACAACATCAAAAGCTTTTTCAAAATCCAGCTTAAGAATGATCACTTCTCTCTTTGACTGGTGGCACTGATGAATATATTCCAAAGCCCATGCTAGACCATCTTGAATAGTTCTTGTTTTGATAAATCCATATTGTTTCACATGTATTCCAGTTTAATTGAATGCGTGATCTAGAGTTGTTACACCCATTTGATTTCTTCAAAGGAATTTGATTTAAGCTGAGTATTTTTGTTTGTATAATTATATAAGAAGTGCTTCGAGCTAGACTGATGGATGATGAGATGGGTGCTTACGAAAAGTGATTTCCAGGGTACACACTATTATTTTGATTTCTCGTGTTGATGACCCTGGTTGAAAAAAATGCATATGTACACTTGCAACTGGGAGATATTTTTCGTCGTAGCTGCATCACTCTTTTTTCTTTTCCACGCATTGTTTATTTTCTGGTGATGAGGCGTCGTGAACGCGGTGTACAAATACGCATTTATTCAGCCTACATGTAAAGAAACACAATCCCTACAAAACCCTGCAAAACAGACTCGTGGAACCAATGCCACCGCAGAACAGTCATAGTCCACTGGTTTCATGTACGTCACCTGCTGATGTCCTCTTGCCGAAGGAGTTCGTTTGAAGTTTTGGTTCGCAAATTAATGTTCGAAAAAAAAAAGTTTTGGTTCGCAAATTGGGTCTCAGTTTATCGAAGAAATGCACCCTAACATTTTTCTGAATAAAAAAAATGCAAATTGATTTCCGTCTATCAAAGTTACAACTTTTCCAAGTTTGTCGCCTACAAAACACACAATGCGATACACACAAGCCCCTCTCCCACTGCTGTAACATGACATAAGACATGAAAACATGATCTGGGAAAACAGGTGCCAGAACATAACAAAAGCGACACCAGCAGCTCAAACAAAGAACACAATCGCAACACATTCTTAAAATCACAACAAAAAATATTGAAATGTAAATATATTATACCAATTATTCTATACGGAGTTACATGAACCATCCTCCATGCTAATGGGGTGACGTTTCAGAAACAGAGATCAGCGTATAATAGTTTCAGCTGCAAATAGTAATGCAAGGTCAACTCAGCTAAGCTTCCATATATTATAAAATTTCGACAACATTGTTATGATCCTCTTTACGGACAAATTCCGATGCAACTCGGTAACCATCTGCAGACTGTTGTGCTGACCCAACATGCCACTCTCCAGGTTCGAGCTTATTCACTCTTGAAAGTATCTTCATTGCTTTGAGCCCACCAGCATTGCGGAGAATATGGAGTGTCAACTCTAGTTGATCCTTCCGGCCAAAAAACCCTGAAATGCTAACCGTGTGGAGATGAGAATATCGGCATGGAGGAAGACTCCTTAGCTCGCCGTCCTTTTCAAAATACCGCCGGTGGTGACATTTCATGATCATCTAATAAAAATAAAACCAAGTTACAAGTGACACGACCAAGTAAAAGCAATGCAAAGCTAATATGATAAACCTCCCGCACTAGTTAATATTGGATGTGGCAATGGTATTAGTTGGATGGTCTTGTAATTGCTAATATGGTGCAGATACTTGCATTATCCTACCTATTCGTTAAATGGACTTGTATATAGATACTTAAACAACAATTAACAATTACTTTTGTAAAGAACAACACTATTCTTAGGATGCTGTTAAGTACTGCTAACATGCATTTTTTCTTTTAATACTGTATGGCCGAATATACATCAATGTCGAGTTCAAAGTAAAAGAGATTCGCATGTCAAATCAATAAAGATTAAGATCCACCATCGGTCCCTCCAAACGATTGAATCTTTACCTAAAATAGAGATTTCTGACACTAGTTCAAAGTACCTGCTAAATTTTCAGTCAATAGAGCTTTTGGCATAAAAGACTTCCAATAAGTTTTCACCAATACATAGGGGATTGATTAAATGTTTGCACAAAATGCAAGGAAACTGGTTTGTGCTTGATAATCTGCATCTATGGACTATTTGGACTCACTATGATACTTGCTTAGGTGCTTCCAGAGAAAACAATTGCTACATTGGCTTGGTGCTTCACTATTTTCTGTGTTACTGGATCAAACTGTTTTCTATATATTGCATAAAGGAACATCTGTAAAGCTCTTCAGGAAAGGACACCAAGGGGTGAGAGATGCTACAGAAAGCTTTTAACCTTGCAGGACGTCGGGCGAGTTTCGGCACTTGGAAGGACACTTTGATTCAGTTATTCGAACAAGTGTGGATTGATTAGTTTTCTTTCCTCTCTAGGTATTGAGTTTATGAGTGATGCTGAGAGGTAACTGTATTAGTATAACGTGCACTTGGTGAGAGGTAATTTATGAGTGACATGTTCCCTGCTGTTCTAATAATTTTGCTCTTCTCTGTTTTATGAGTTTTTTTTCTAGAAAATAGGTGAACTTCGTGATTCTTTCCCAAACTCATTTACATAAACTAGTTCTTTAGTTCACACAAACTACGACATGTGAAGAATGCGACCAAAAAACATACTGCCTTCCAGGCGCAGTCCAGCTTCTTAAATGGGAATAAATAATTATTGTTGTCGGACACATTTTGACCTTTCCAAAATATTAAAGTGCTTACTTATTTATTTTTTAGTAAATTTCAAAAAACTACAACTATTTGTATCGTTGTTGCACAAAACTACAACTTTTTGGACCAATTTCACAAAACTCCAACTATTAGGTTTGGTCCCACACGTCATCCACACATGTGGCATGTGTTATGGACCCACCTGTCAGTGACACATGTGCAAAAAAGTTGTAGTTTTGTGAATCTGGCCAAAAAGTTGTAGTTTTGTGCAACATCAACACAAAAAGTTCTAGTTTTGTGAAATTTACTCTTCATTTATTGAAAAAAAAATCAATTATCTGGCAGCCACTCGTGTCCTGAACTGAAATATAAAAGGATTGAACTGATAACTTACATGTAAATCAAACTTTTCCATCAGGGGAGCAGCCTCTAGAAGACCAGCAATGTCAAGAACATCAAAATGCCTTTCTTGACCATAAGAAATACCCAATTCCAATATCAAATGGCGCAGAGAAATAAATCTGAGAAATCTTGGGAAAAGGGGACTCTGATGACAACAAATACAGAATCAATGAAAATTCATATAGCAGACTGAAACAAATATGCAATATACAATACAACAACAAAAATGCCTTTGAGTCCCAAGCAAGTTGGGGTAGGCTATATGTAATAAACAATGCAGATTGAAACTAGCTTTTTGAGTGCAAACCTCAAACTCAAGTCCACTTAAAGTTAGCATCTCGAGAGCACTCAGATTATCGGGAAGTTTACTGAACACAGATCCAAGCACAGATTTGCCACATGATGATAACTTGATACAGATGCTTTTGAGTTCCGGAGAGCCAGACAGTACCAACGGAATGATTGGGCCTACATAGTGGAGTTCTCTAAGACCACAATTTGACTCAGTAACTTTAAGTAAGGGACAATTCTCAACATGCAAATGCTTAAGCTGGTTCAAATGACGAATTCTCAAACTTTCAAGCGTTTTGCAGTAAGAAATGCGCAAGTGCCCCAGTTGATTGCATTTGGTCAGCAAACATTGAGCATCTTCATCAGTAACACTCACATCCTCCAGGATAAGCTTGGTAAGGTCCGAGAAGAATGTGAAGTCAGCAGGTGGCCTCAAAGAAACAAAACTAAGGTGCAGAGAACGCATGTGCATGCCGTTTTTCATGTTGACAGTATGAAAAGGGAAATCATAAGGAACTATGATAGGCCCAAACCGTGTTGATGAGAAGCTAAAAATCAGCTCTTTTGCTTTTGATTTGATGGCATACTTGACCCACATATCGATATAATCCGCATCTTCACTGAGGAGAGCGTAATCAACTCTGAATTGTTCGATCCCTACACCACTGTGTTGCCGAAGTGTTGCATTTACTCTCTTTATGAACTTTCGCTTATTGATGCTGCGACCGCGAGCTGAAAAGTATCTTATCCGATCACTCTTTAACATTATCGTGTCATAACTAAAATCCAGCTTGTCGTACCAGCACCAAAGATGTTTCCACTGGGTCGATAATACACTTGTCCTTACGGCCTCTTTAAATGGCAAACGCGATAGTATTGAGCACAAAATATCCTACAGCGAAAGAAGGGTGCTTCGAAAATCAAGTGAAGGAAAGCAGCAAACTCGTATAGATTCTACCTCAATTCTAGGTACGCAGCCAAGACACATACCGTTGGAAGATTGATGAGTTGAGGCGTTGAATGCTTTCTCTTCGCCTTTTCTCTGTGCTGGATCTCAGTTGAAGTTTTCCTTTTGTTCACCATTGTACTACCACAATAACTTCTTCCCGACTTGCTACAAGCCTACAAACACAAGATCACCACGAAATTAATACTGCTATAAAAATTCTAATCGAAGCATCAGCTACTGTCAGCTTATCCCCGTTGCCTCTTACACTTGCCAGAAGAAGTGGTATGTCGCGAGCTTAACGGAACAAAGATGTGATTTTGAAGATAGGGCAGCGTGCCGGATCCAGTGGCTGGTTCAAGCGTTTTGCAGTAAGAAATGCGCAAGTGCCCCAGTTGATTGCATTTGGTCAGCAAACATTGAGCATCTTCATCAGTAACACTCACATCCTCCAGGATAAGCTTGGTAAGGTCCGAGAAGAATGTGAAGTCAGCAGGTGGCCTCAAAGAAACAAAACTAAGGTGCAGAGAACGCATGTGCATGCCGTTTTTCATGTTGACAGTATGAAAAGGGAAATCATAAGGAACTATGATAGGCCCAAACCGTGTTGATGAGAAGCTAAAAATCAGCTCTTTTGCTTTTGATTTGATGGCATACTTGACCCACATATCGATATAATCCGCATCTTCACTGAGGAGAGCGTAATCAACTCTGAATTGTTCGATCCCTACACCACTGTGTTGCCGAAGTGTTGCATTTACTCTCTTTATGAACTTTCGCTTATTGATGCTGCGACCGCGAGCTGAAAAGTATCTTATCCGATCACTCTTTAACATTATCGTGTCATAACTAAAATCCAGCTTGTCGTACCAGCACCAAAGATGTTTCCACTGGGTCGATAATACACTTGTCCTTACGGCCTCTTTAAATGGCAAACGCGATAGTATTGAGCACAAAATATCCTACAGCGAAAGAAGGGTGCTTCGAAAATCAAGTGAAGGAAAGCAGCAAACTCGTATAGATTCTACCTCAATTCTAGGTACGCAGCCAAGACACATACCGTTGGAAGATTGATGAGTTGAGGCGTTGAATGCTTTCTCTTCGCCTTTTCTCTGTGCTGGATCTCAGTTGAAGTTTTCCTTTTGTTCACCATTGTACTACCACAATAACTTCTTCCCGACTTGCTACAAGCCTACAAACACAAGATCACCACGAAATTAATACTGCTATAAAAATTCTAATCGAAGCATCAGCTACTGTCAGCTTATCCCCGTTGCCTCTTACACTTGCCAGAAGAAGTGGTATGTCGCGAGCTTAACGGAACAAAGATGTGATTTTGAAGATAGGGCAGCGTGCCGGATCCAGTGGCTGGACGTTCCAAAGAGGTTGGAACTGCGGAACAGAGAGGGGGCAGAAAGATGTGGGAATTGAGAGGTGCAGCGAGTACCGTGTGGTGCGCAGGGGTGCGGCCCCGGCTAGCGTAGCCAGTGCAAGGCGAGAGACGCCGGCGAGCCGACCTTTTTTATTGAGCAGCGGCAGAGAAGGCCGAACCCGTCACGGCGCTACGGCGATTTCATTGGTTGGGTTCTCTGGTGACAAGTCCGCATATCATTTGATCCGTCCGAGACACCGATGGCCCGGTTTGTAGATTTGGGCCGAGTCCACCGAGCTGCCGCGCGAGAATGTCAAATTACGGGCCTGGAGGCGCTCGTTGCGGTCTCGTTGACGGTGTTCATTGGTTCGGCCCAAAACATCAACCTGGATTTAAAAGATATGGGCCGAGGCAACACGACGCGCTCAGTGTACCGTACATGAGCCACGTATCGCCGCATGCAGCTTCACTCGCTGCCACGTAGAGCATAAGCGTACCGGGCGCTACGCGACAGAGTCCTCGTTCAGGGCATGGGCGACCGACCGGGAACAAAGGAACAAAAAGGAGAGGAGGGTGCAAAGGTCTCTGAACGCTCGCAAGCTGTCATGTGCTTCTGACGTCGACGGCGAGCCGGAGAGACTTCCTGCGACTGTCTCCCTGCACACGCAACCAGGAATGGCACGGAATGTTGCTTGCCCGCATGAGCCAAGCATGCCACAAATGATTGCATCTTACTGCATCTTACTGCCACAAATGATTGCATCTTATTGGGAATTGGCATTGCTAACTCGAGAATGCCACTGTTTAAATGTCTTGGAATTCGGAATTGGAAATGGAGCCCAATACCAGCCGGCATTCGTCCTATTCTCAACGCCGCACCCCCGACACAGAGCCGAACCGCTCGGTATTCATTGGAATCGTCCTCCCGCAGCCGCATCTCTCTCTCAGAGCGCAAGCGTCCGCACGCCGCGCATGCGCCTGCAACCCTAACACCGGCTCACCCTAGCAGCCATCCCACGGCGCCCTCCTCCACTCCCGACTCCTGGTCCAGGCTCAGCCTCTCGCCGCTACACGAGATCCCCTGCCTTGACATGGCCTCCCTCCGCCGAGGAGCCACAGCTCACCTCCACCTCCCCTTCTCTCTCCACAGATGGCAGCAGGTCCTCCATGGCAAGGATGAGCCTGAACCCCTTAGTCTCACACCTCTCCTCCTCTCCATGGTTGGCGGCTGGAGCTTCTTGACTCACGATGAGCTTGGCTGGGCCCGATTTGCTGCCTGCTAGCCTCAATCCAGTGGTGGTGGAGCTCGATTAGGTGAGGGAGATCATCAATCCCTGCTGGCTCAGGACACAAGTGGCCGAACCCGTCACGGCGCTACGGCGATTTCATTGGTTGGGTTCTCTGGTGACAAGTCCGCATATCATTTGATCCGTCCGAGACACCGATGGCCCGGTTTGTAGATTTGGGCCGAGTCCACCGAGCTGCCGCGCGAGAATGTCAAATTACGGGCCTGGAGGCGCTCGTTGCGGTCTCGTTGACGGTGTTCATTGGTTCGGCCCAAAACATCAACCTGGATTTAAAAGATATGGGCCGAGGCAACACGACGCGCTCAGTGTACCGTACATGAGCCACGTATCGCCGCATGCAGCTTCACTCGCTGCCACGTAGAGCATAAGCGTACCGGGCGCTACGCGACAGAGTCCTCGTTCAGGGCATGGGCGACCGACCGGGAACAAAGGAACAAAAAGGAGAGGAGGGTGCAAAGGTCTCTGAACGCTCGCAAGCTGTCATGTGCTTCTGACGTCGACGGCGAGCCGGAGAGACTTCCTGCGACTGTCTCCCTGCACACGCAACCAGGAATGGCACGGAATGTTGCTTGCCCGCATGAGCCAAGCATGCCACAAATGATTGCATCTTACTGCATCTTACTGCCACAAATGATTGCATCTTATTGGGAATTGGCATTGCTAACTCGAGAATGCCACTGTTTAAATGTCTTGGAATTCGGAATTGGAAATGGAGCCCAATACCAGCCGGCATTCGTCCTATTCTCAACGCCGCACCCCCGACACAGAGCCGAACCGCTCGGTATTCATTGGAATCGTCCTCCCGCAGCCGCATCTCTCTCTCAGAGCGCAAGCGTCCGCACGCCGCGCATGCGCCTGCAACCCTAACACCGGCTCACCCTAGCAGCCATCCCACGGCGCCCTCCTCCACTCCCGACTCCTGGTCCAGGCTCAGCCTCTCGCCGCTACACGAGATCCCCTGCCTTGACATGGCCTCCCTCCGCCGAGGAGCCACAGCTCACCTCCACCTCCCCTTCTCTCTCCACAGATGGCAGCAGGTCCTCCATGGCAAGGATGAGCCTGAACCCCTTAGTCTCACACCTCTCCTCCTCTCCATGGTTGGCGGCTGGAGCTTCTTGACTCACGATGAGCTTGGCTGGGCCCGATTTGCTGCCTGCTAGCCTCAATCCAGTGGTGGTGGAGCTCGATTAGGTGAGGGAGATCATCAATCCCTGCTGGCTCAGGACACAAGTGAGGGACGAGAAGCAGTGAATTCCTAATTCTACTTCCCGTGCATCCAAACATGAATTAGTATTGAACCCATGTTGAATTTTATCTTCTAATTTCATCTGCATCTAAACTATGGCTTTGGCATTGAACCCATTTCAATGCCTATACTGATTTGGCATTGAACTCAATTCAATGCCAAAGGCTCTAATATCTACATCCAAACAGAGCATTATTAGAAAGAACAAAAGATGATGCATGCACTCTTCCAGTTTCTTAAAACAGATATAGTTTATGTTTCATTTTGACCGAAATTCTTGAGTTACAAAATACACTCACTTGCATATATGAAAGATAAATCAATGACAAATGGAACATTATGTGAAACACATTCATATTCCTAGACGATTGATTTTCTATTAAAATCTAGTACTCAGCAGCTAGCAACCTGATAACTCAGGGTGACAATGCTGATAAAAATTCTTCATTACACAAGATCTTGAACATTTATCCCCTCTGAACTCAAACATTCCAGCAGATCAGGGGGCCAACTAAAGCGACCGAGAAAGGGAAATAAAACGAAAAGAGAAAAGCTACTGCAAACTAAAGACGTTCCTGCTTCCATTGTACAGGGCTGGCTAAGCTATGATGGCACTTGCAGAATCATGTCAGTAGAAAGAAAAGCTCAAAGGAAGCTGAGGGCAACAAAGCTCAGCAACGACAGATAAAGCTGAAAAAACCAAAGCTACAAAAGGGAAAGCAAATATGCTACTACTAGCTGACTGCACCCATCATTTTGTTAGCAGAGTCTTCTCCTGTCTCTGACCGTCAGTGTCTCTTCCGCATGCTGAACGAACAACAACGCTGCTTCCTATGTCTTCATCATCCTTTTCTGCCATCGAGTGTGTTTTTTTCTGTAATGAGAACTATGTCAGTTTTGATCTCATCACACCAGGATCAGGCCTTCCCTTTGCATGCAAGATGCCAGCAGGCCAGACCACCACCCCAAATCATTCCATTCCATAGATCGGTGTCTGATGAAAGGCTGCCACATTTGGGTAGTATCCAAAGGGACTTGGCGTCATGGAGCTTTCATAGGACCCACCGAAAGCTATCGGCGTGGCATATGGTATGGACGAGCAGCTGTTGGAGCCTTGCGACTGATCCTGCTGCTGCTGATCTTGCTGCTGCTGATACTGCTCATGTGATGCGCCATTTGTGTAGCAATGCGCCATTGCACCGGCACCACCGGAGCTTGCAAAATCCAGGTTAACTCCCGAGGAGTAGAGGCCAAAGCCTAAACCCTGAAGGTTCCCTTGCTGATGATGTTGCAAGGCGAGCATTGACAGGTAGTCCTGCTGGTCGTACTTCACCGGAAGGGCGGAGAACGCGAGCGACTGAGGCACGGTGCCGGCTTCGCCGCCAGTAATGGCGTCTGGTGAGTTGGACGGAGTGGACTCCACGGCCTTTGTGCTTCGGCCGCCGGCGGACATGCTCCCGATCGGAAGGTTGCTGCTGATTATGCTCTCTACATTGTACCGGCTGATCTCGAAGTTTGTAACGGCGTTCAGGCCGCGGAACTTGATGGCCGCAATGTCATAGGCTTCTGCAGCTTCCTCTTCAGTACCTGAACAAACAGTTTTAGAAGCAAAATATCAGTGGTTGAACTCCTCAGTTTCTCACTATAATCGTTAGCACTGTACTTGCAAGTTGCAACAAGTAAATTGCGTCTTAGTATTTCATTTCTAATCAGCAATGCAACTGGCGGTAGGTAAGTACAGTATATAGTAGTAAAACAATTTGACAGCCGACAGAACCATGGGGACAGGAGCTTAGTCAAATTGCAGCAATAATAACCGTTTCAGAAGGTACATTTAGTTTAATCACCACCCACATGCTTTACACAGAAAACCGAGGACCAACAGTAAAAAAATATTCCAAACACAGGCTGCTGCATGCAGTGCACGAAGAAAGCAAGTGCTCAGGTTGTAATCTAGCAAATGCATTCTCTTTTCCGTCTCTGCATAAAGCCCCAGAGAACCATCATGCATGGGGCAAAAGATGACAAACTCAAAAATCAAAACGCGGCATGCCTGTACGCTACACATGCGTACAACTGGTCAAAGTAGAGGTTCTTGACCTACGTAAAATATGTCGACGAATCTAGCTACAAGGACCGGGGCCGGGGTACAAATCATACGGAAAGATGGACCTACGTGCAATGCATAGTATATTGTACACTCGGAGCTAAGAAAGCGATTACTATTACTGGACAACTAATGGTCCAAATCTATTGACATGCTACTTGAATTTCATTAGAAGAAAGGAAGTTGCACGCGCACACAGTTAAACCGATATTCATAATTCAGGTACGTCCAAGATGATGCATGCTAACATAAACAATGGCATTAATTGTTTACGATGGAGCTACCAAATACAACTATATATGCAAAATGTATACTCACTGAACGTTCCGAGGTAGAGATCCTTGTTACCGGCTACCCTTCCGATCCTGGCTTGCCATCGTCCATGCTGATGATGTCTGTACACAATTGCATGGATAAGGACACCAAAAAGACAACAACACGCAAAAGAATGAACATGAATGACTACAAGTCTGACAGTTAGAGGAAGTATGAACCTGGTGACGCCTCTGTATATGGAAGCACCACGAGAGAATCCACTGCTCTTCCTGTATCACAATACAGTGTATATTTGTCAGGGACACATGAATGACAAAGCCACGATTTTGAAGAGTGCATGAAATAGCTGCAAGCAATGATACAACGCTAGAAGCGTGATTATTACCGCCTAAGTGAGGCAACAAACTCTTGCCGTGTCATGTTTTTCATCTCCTCCAGTTCCTTTTCATAATCAGCAACCTGAAAGAAATATTTCTGGCCCGTAAAGATGCATCCAGCACATAGATAAACTTGATGCTTTCACTGCACACTTGCATCAGTTCTTTACATTAGTCATGCATGATCCATCTATGTGCTTACCGGAAAGTTGGTGGTGGTGCTAGAACCCCAATATTTCAATGCGGCAAGATCATAAGCCCTTGCTGCCTTCTCCTCCTTATCATAGCCACCTGTTTCATGAAGCGACACCAGTTTTCATCATGTCCATCCCTCGAACGTCACATCACATGTTACAATACTTGAAGAGATAGAAGTTTATTTTTCTTACCCAAATACACTGAACACCAGAAGCATCAACCATCAATAAGAAACACGCCATCAAATGAACATGCAAAAAATGATTGAAAAGATGTGAGTTTAGGTAGAAAACATAAATATTTCAAGGGGCAAATGCAAAGCAAATAGATAATGCACCTTGACGGCCCTTGCGGCTCTGTCCTTCTCGCCGGCAGCTGTTGTCCCACAGAGTTTCTCACTATAATCGTTAGCACTGTACTTGCAAGTTGCAACAAGTAAATTGCGTCTTAGTATTTCATTTCTAATCAGCAATGCAACTGGCGGTAGGTAAGTACAGTATATAGTAGTAAAACAATTTGACAGCCGACAGAACCATGGGGACAGGAGCTTAGTCAAATTGCAGCAATAATAACCGTTTCAGAAGGTACATTTAGTTTAATCACCACCCACATGCTTTACACAGAAAACCGAGGACCAACAGTAAAAAAATATTCCAAACACAGGCTGCTGCATGCAGTGCACGAAGAAAGCAAGTGCTCAGGTTGTAATCTAGCAAATGCATTCTCTTTTCCGTCTCTGCATAAAGCCCCAGAGAACCATCATGCATGGGGCAAAAGATGACAAACTCAAAAATCAAAACGCGGCATGCCTGTACGCTACACATGCGTACAACTGGTCAAAGTAGAGGTTCTTGACCTACGTAAAATATGTCGACGAATCTAGCTACAAGGACTGTGGGTACAAATCATACGGAAAGATGGACCTACGTGCAATGCATAGTATATTGTACACTCGGAGCTAAGAACGGGGCCGGGGTACAAATCATACGGAAAGATGGACCTACGTGCAATGCATAGTATATTGTACACTCGGAGCTAAGAAAGCGATTACTATTACTGGACAACTAATGGTCCAAATCTATTGACATGCTACTTGAATTTCATTAGAAGAAAGGAAGTTGCACGCGCACACAGTTAAACCGATATTCATAATTCAGGTACGTCCAAGATGATGCATGCTAACATAAACAATGGCATTAATTGTTTACGATGGAGCTACCAAATACAACTATATATGCAAAATGTATACTCACTGAACGTTCCGAGGTAGAGATCCTTGTTACCGGCTACCCTTCCGATCCTGGCTTGCCATCGTCCATGCTGATGATGTCTGTACACAATTGCATGGATAAGGACACCAAAAAGACAACAACACGCAAAAGAATGAACATGAATGACTACAAGTCTGACAGTTAGAGGAAGTATGAACCTGGTGACGCCTCTGTATATGGAAGCACCACGAGAGAATCCACTGCTCTTCCTGTATCACAATACAGTGTATATTTGTCAGGGACACATGAATGACAAAGCCACGATTTTGAAGAGTGCATGAAATAGCTGCAAGCAATGATACAACGCTAGAAGCGTGATTATTACCGCCTAAGTGAGGCAACAAACTCTTGCCGTGTCATGTTTTTCATCTCCTCCAGTTCCTTTTCATAATCAGCAACCTGAAAGAAATATTTCTGGCCCGTAAAGATGCATCCAGCACATAGATAAACTTGATGCTTTCACTGCACACTTGCATCAGTTCTTTACATTAGTCATGCATGATCCATCTATGTGCTTACCGGAAAGTTGGTGGTGGTGCTAGAACCCCAATATTTCAATGCGGCAAGATCATAAGCCCTTGCTGCCTTCTCCTCCTTATCATAGCCACCTGTTTCATGAAGCGACACCAGTTTTCATCATGTCCATCCCTCGAACGTCACATCACATGTTACAATACTTGAAGAGATAGAAGTTTATTTTTCTTACCCAAATACACTGAACACCAGAAGCATCAACCATCAATAAGAAACACGCCATCAAATGAACATGCAAAAAATGATTGAAAAGATGTGAGTTTAGGTAGAAAACATAAATATTTCAAGGGGCAAATGCAAAGCAAATAGATAATGCACCTTGACGGCCCTTGCGGCTCTGTCCTTCTCGCCGGCAGCTGTTGTCCCACAGATGCGCTTCGTACCTGCCCGTCCACCGGTGCCTAGAAATCACCAAAAATATCCCCTAAAATTTTAGAGAGAGCCAAAACTCGTCATATAGAGAGCCAAAACATATAGCTAGAGAGCTTGGTATTTCAGAGAGCAAAACAACTTAAGCACTCCTATCATTTCTTCATTTGTACCACCACCGCAAATATTTGAGATATTTAGCATCTACTCCAAAAGTTATTATTTGCATGTACAAATCCATTTTTCCCTTTAAAAAACTCTATAAACGCATTCATATTTGCATCTACCAGGCCATGAAAGCATGAACAAAACATGCGCACGATATGGACAGTAGGGTGCAACTTTGCATGCAGATAGCAAAACATGTTACTGGCAGTCCACAAGAAACAACAACCCAAAAAAAAAAAACACGTCTTTTGTTCGGTTCCTTTGCTTCCAGATCGATCGATCCGCGCTTACCGTGTGACGCCGCGGTAGATGGACGTCCTCTGCCCGAAGGAGTCGACGGCCTTCCTCTGCTCCGGCGCCGGAGCCTGCGCCGCGGCAGCTGGCAAGGCCAGCTTCGCGTCGCCCTGCTCGACAGAAGACACCGGCGACGGCGACGGCGCGGCC
>LAPY01001496.1:46119-57549 GCA_000970635.1 Eragrostis tef
TCGCCCTCGCCGCGGCTCCTCGCCGCCGCCGACCGCGTCGACCGCCGGATCCGCGCCAGCGTGCCCGTCGTCGCCGACCGCCTCCGCCGAGCCCAGGAAGCCTTCGTGTCCGCCGAGGTGGCCGGCGGGGCTGACGTGGAGGCGTTCTTGGAAGAGCTCAAGGGCGTGGCCCTCGACGCCAACCGGCTCCGTCGGGGCGTTCTTTCGGAACTCGTCGCCGCCGCTGGGGGGTACCAAGCCGCGCTCTTCCTCGAGGCGCTCTCGCGCTTCGTGCTATCCCTGCACGACCCCGAGGTGCTCCGCCGCTTCGACCAGTGCCGCGCGCCGCCCCCTAGCTAGTCCCCCTTTCTTGCTCCCAAGGTTCGTGGTGTTCCTTTTTCTGCTGCTTCAGTTCTTTCTGTCGTGCAAAATCTTGGTTTCTTGGGAGAACAGCAGGTCCATGTAAATTGTTTTCAAGATAAAGTTTATAGTCAAAATGAAGGCCCGTGTAAGATAATTCAAGAAAATCTTGTTTCTGCAATAGTATGAGTCGAGTTCTCTGTATGAGCAAAATCTTGTTTTTGTACAGGCTTGTTTTGCTAATTGTTTCCTGAAATCATACATTGAATGTATTGAGGGGATGCTATCTTGATTCAGTTCCTATCTGGGCTATTGAACCAAACGAACCATGTAAGACCAGCTTGTGTTACTTGCATTTTATGCTTAGACGTCACTTTGTTTAGTTAAAGGAGAACTAATTCATTCAGAAATTAACAGGCATTTACATAATTTGATTTGATGTACAAGTCTTGCATGACCTGGGGAGTTTTAGTCCGCCCTCATGAGTAGAGTAGCATCTCTGATGACTGAGTTTGAGATCTGACATATGCTGATTACATTATCATGCCAAAGTTTCGACCAGTCAATCCTTTCAATGCCTAAATGGGTGTTTTTGACCGCCCCTTTCTTTTAGGACATTTTGTACTGCCTCTTATGCATTTTGATCTGTTAATTGAGCTAGATCACGAGTACAATTTGGACATGTTCAACTAGTGCTAGATGAATAAGATGAACATCTCACCACAACTTGGCCAAAGGTGTCCTGCAACCCAAACAAAACAGTGATAGATAAATTCCATATAATCTTCCTACGAGTAATTAAAAAAGCAGAATTATGCAGCACTCACTGTCCTAGTTGTTAGAAGATGTTGTTTTAAGTGCTTCTTTGTTCCCAGCTCCATTAATTTGCATAACGCATGAGTTCTATGACTGACACATTGGTTCACATTCTCTAATTTTTTATTGAGATTCTGTAAGGAGTATTAATTCGTCTGATGGCAGTGGCCCTAAGTGGGTTTATGGTTGATTGTTTGTCTTTTACTGTCAATATGTAGATCTGAACATAGCGGGTAGGATAGGGTGCTGACGTGAATGAGAACCATGTATGGCTGATCTTGGAGTGATTTAATACTGTTCCTGAAATGTTCTATTTATTGACCTTGCAAATGTAAAGTAAGGTAAGGTTATAATTAAAGAAACTAGACTTGGCCCATGTAATGAAAAAAGAACTGGACTTGGCTGGGCTGACTACTGAAGCAATAGTAACTATCCGGCCCTACACAAACAACTTCACGAAGTACTTATCTCCAAGATCAGCTGATCTACACATGGTCCTCTACAAATTAGTGCACAATTCCATCAAAAAGGGTCCAATCATGCTGTTAAGCTTAGAAATAAGTACCATATTCGAAAAAGCTGGGTATACAGCTTGTGCATCCTTGGCCAGATGGGTTTGTGATTTCCTTAATGTTTGCTCGTGTCCATGTGCTGCAGTAGATCTCAAATAAAGAATTATTCCTTTTCTTGAAATATTAGTTTCAAAAAGGTTAACACTGGTCTATTTATTACTTGCAAGTAAGTATCCTTATATTTGGGAGTTACATTTGAAACTCTTAATCGGTGATCAGGCCATAGAGCTTCATATCTGATAAATGACATGAATAAAACTGCATAGATGCTATATTCTCCGCAGATGATTCTCCGTGGCACGTGTATATTAACATCAATCCAAAGAAAATCCTGCAAAGTGAATGTAGTACAACTGACCACCATTGCCATCAAGGTGCTTGCTGTTTTTCATTCATACCAAGAAGTTCTGGTGGTCCTCCATGAATATTTAATTCTTTGGTCGTCAATGTAGTTTAACCCGCATTGTTGTTACATCAGGTTCCATGTGACTATGTCAACAAATATTACACTTTCTGTTGTTTCCAAAACCTGGTTATGTTAACACACTGGGAAACGTTGGGGAGTTCAGCCAGTGGCAATCGTGTATCTAGATCTTTATAAAGTTACATGCTTTGACTTAAACTGTGCACTAGTTAGTGTTATTTGTTAATTCACGGGCTAAGGTGCCACAAGAAACAACAGTAGTGATTCATGTGCATGTTCATGTGGCATATTTTCCTTCTGAGGAAGTTATTGACAATTAATAGCAGACATCACAAATTAACATAGTGAAGTGCACTTTGTACTTAATTGAGGGACACACTTATGTCTACAACTAAGAAATAAATGTCTGACGGAGCCCATTTTGTAGTAACCTAACATATCCTTCTGGGACCACTTTCACAGACTTATCGCCTTGCCTCGAAAATTCATATTTAGAAGCAAGTAGAAAGGAAACTATAACTGGTTTTTATTTTTATTTTTATTTTTAAATAAGATTGGCCTCTTTAAACCACTGAGTACAGACCTCGAACAAATGTAAGCCATAGATACGCTTTTAGAAACCAACTGGCTGAGGTCTATTCAAATATCATGATGAAATACTTGTGTTATTTTCAGATGCATACTCAGGTTTTGATGCTTAGTGACCTTCTAATTTACCTCACCTTTTAGACTTTTCTTACATTGCATTCTTTCTGCTGGGGTCAGATTTATCTGTATTGGTCTGGGGAACATTCTTAAAAGCTATACCAGTTGTAGCGTGTAGAGGCTTTTGCATAGACTAGTCGGCACAGAAGTACGTGCCCTTGTGGTCCAATGGGGCAAGAATTCATAGCAATGCAAGAAACATCATACTAATATGTATTCTTGTGGTCCACCTCCACCTGATCTACAGTCTTATACTAAGGCTACTAAGTAAATACCGCAGTATTAGTTAGAATCAGGAGCTTGTCATGGTCGTAAAAAACAGTATCTTTACAATGCTTCCATGTGACATGTGAGATCAATGTTGGGTGGGTTGATGGTCTCCAAACATCCACATGTTCATGTCGTTTCCAGTTTGGCAGTTGCAGTTACAGGCGACAAACAGATCTGGCAGAAGTAGTGTTTGCATTGTTTTTCTTTGTTTGAGGCTCATAGAAAATTTCAAAATTAAATAACATAGTAGATAGAGATTTAGCCTACCCCGACTTATGTAGGACATAGAGACCTTGTTATTGGTTAAGATAATTATATGTGATAGTTCTTCCCTTACTGTTGTTCATTTCAGTTCATCAGATATCAAGTGGGAGTGATTACCTATTAAAAAAAGTCGACATTTCAGCCTTATGAATTGTGATTACCAATGATAACCATCTTAACTAGTTAGATTTGTATTTTCATAGCTGCACATTGTTCAACTGTTCATGGTATCGTCTCATGATGCCCTGACATTTTCGCAAGATTTCATGAGTCATGCATCAAACATGCCTGAGGTTCGGCATGATCACCTGATTCAATATCTTGAAATTTTCCTTAATCTTACATTATATTAGAGCATCAAAAAAGAATATCCTTTGTATGCTCATTTTGTTGTCAGCGAAAGGAGGGATGAACTGCACATTGAGTTTTTTCCGATCTTTTTTTTAAGAAAAAATAAGGTTTGATCTGCCCATTGTCGTACAGCCCAGCCTTGACTTTAGCTATGAGGTTCCCTTGAAAATCATTCACCCCCCATGCTGCTATAGTGCGCGATAGTTTGTTTGCAACGTGACAAGATGAAACACCTGAAACCTGCAACGCACTTGTGTGTCTTATTAGGCGGCATGTGGGTCTGTAATGGTGATAAGCTAAACTAGGAAGATAAGGCCAAAGAATCTTGCTGGCTTGCACTTGTTTTAATGATCCATGCTCCGTACTTATCTAAGCTGCTATGGAACAAACAGTTGTAGAAACATACTTACCAAAAGATACTTGGCCATTACTTGTTGTGCTTACTGGCCAATCATATTCTCAATGGCCTTACTCATAACATTGTCCTTTCAAGTTCGGGATGGACATATTACTACAGTTGTGCCATGGCTCAGCTATTAGTTCTGAAATACTTTATTGGAACTTTGATAAGTTGCTGGGTTACTGTTGTTCGTCAGATCCATATATGCTGCAAGTAACTGGAGAATCAGTGCATCTGGAGTGTTGAGTGAATCTAATTCTTAGGGTCCTATTTACTCTTCCCTCTAGTTTTTTATTTACTCTTAACTCTACTAGTTCCTGATTGCTAGTATCTATTGATTATGCAGGCATCTTTGGGAAGCACGAGATGGGGCTAGCAAGTGTTGAGGCAGCGTGATCAAACCAAGAAGACAAACTATATTGTATGATATTCTTCCTAATTGGAACGATCGGGTACAGATACAATGCCTGCCAATTGTTTCCAACATGCAGTTTTTCATGTCTGATGCTCGGCCACAAGCTCATGTTCTTCGTCACTTGTGTATTTGGCAGTGGCCAGTTGGGCGTTAGGTGGTGGCGAGCGACTCGAAAACGTTTAGCATCCAGTGGGCAGCTGCACCCTCGTGGATCCGAGTTGGACTCAATTTCATCCAAGGAACCATGTCGCCAGCAGTGACGTTTAAGTGTTAACCCATCACCAAATTGACTCGATACCAAATCTTTTTGTTGGGACAATGAAAAACAAAAGCTGATGCATGAAAGATGTCGCACGTTTTGTTTAGATAAGGACTCGTGTTAACATCTGCATGAAGTTGGCTAGCCACCGACCTTTTCGTAGCAGTGTAGTACTAGTCGATTATATCTTTGAGACACTTAACGAGCAGAAGTTTCCTGACAGAGATATGTTATCAAATCTTTTGCATGGTCCCTGTGAGAGACAGTGTGTACATCTGTGACATCTAATTGGTCCCAGGAGAATTTGTAGTACAATTGAGTTCCTTTGGTTATTGGTTCCAGTTTTTAAGATAATAGGGTGATCGTAACCGTTTGGCCTCCTGAATGCGTATTATTATTACTTGTATATATCATGATGCATCATGCCCGTCGATTATGCTGCTCATGGACTTATTTGTCTGCACAGAGATTGCCACGATCATTTGTTTATGTCATCTCCTTCGTCTGGTTCCGGCGACCGGACATGGCACAAACCAACCGCCGTGGTGGCCGTGATGCGCACTTGGGCGCCTCTTGTCTCTGTCAGTTTCCTTTCATGCGAAATAAATTGTAGGGAGCTCCTGCCGGCGGCCTTCTCGGCGCCGAAGAGCCAAACTGGCCATGAACACGAGCTACGAGGAAGATACACCATTCTTTTTCCACATCAACCTCACCAGCGTCGTCGCGGCTCAACTAACTATAGTACTCAAGTGATGCAAGTTGCAAGAGTTTCCTAAGGAAAAACCAGTTGCAAGTAGTAGTAGTATCTATTTGTGTCTGGGACAAGGGTTACTGCAAGTTGCCATCAAGCTTGGGACAAGCACGTGGTGCAGACAAGTGCGGCGAATGGCCAGTATTTTTATTCTCCGCAGATGATTCTCCGTGGCACGTGTATATTAACATCAATCCAAAGAAAATCCTGCACGCGGTAAAGCAGAAAAGCGAACGCGACACGCCCGCCCTCTGAATCTGACCGGTCGGCCCGGCCGATCGAGACGACGACGGCACTGCGCCGTTCCGCCCGCATGTCGCTGTCGCGCAGCGCGGGGCGAGGTCAGTAACCGTGGACGACTGGACGTCGGCGGCGAGGGGGTTGTTTCCTTGCGCCCGCCCGGTGGACCACCACGGGCCACCTCCACCGCGGGGGCGCGTCGACGCTGATGCGACTCCAGCTCGCCGCTGAGGCGGACGCGGCTGCGGTTGACGCTGACGTGGGTTGCGTGGTCCCGCTGTCAGTGGGTGGGCGAGGCCGGGCGCTTTTCCTGTGGGCCTGCCCTAGAGGTGGGCTACGCGTCCGTCCGGTGGGTGGCGCTGCACGGTTGCTGGCGACCGGCACGGAGGAAGTGCTAGGTGCACACGCTAGAATCTTCTTCAGGGTGTACTGCCACCGGATATATCGTTTGAATCATATGGTAAAATCATGATTTATTTCTTTGTTTGTTATATACTTTGATGGAGAGTATTGCATTGAGAAATTTAAGTCTTTCTATGCTTTATTCATTAGATGTTAAGCGGTTGGTGTAGCTTACAGATTTCAAAAGTAGTATGAACGCTCGACTACACATAAAAGACATGATATATACTAATGGTTTGATACCTGCTTCGATTCATACTAGCATGAAAATTTTGTGACACTTATTCACAAAAGAGAATCGTGTGACCCATATTTTAACAATATTATTGTCAATTGTCTAAAAGGATGCGTCATAAATGTTACGTGTAATTGCAGCGCAGGCGTCAATTCAACTTAAGAACATTTGCTGCTGTTTTCCTCTATTTTGAAATATATTTCCCATAAAAAATTGATGCAATATAGGATCAGATAATATAATCAGAATATCACTCAACAAAGGGCACCACATTGAGATGGCTATGCACAGATACTTCGTAAATCAGAGATTGCACCATCATATCATGAAACGCAACGTAAAAAAACGTCCAAGAAAAAGAAAAGGACGTTTGCACCAGGAGCATGCAAATTTGTGTGGAGAGTCCAACGAGGGGCTCGTAACAAATATCCCGTAACAGAATAAGCGGGCGTCAACGAATTCTCCAAGATTTCTTCTCCCCCTTCCTTCCCTCTCCTATATATACTCCCTGCATCGATGCTATTTTCCTCTCCTCCATTCTCCGCTTCCTCCCTTGGTGAATTGCCTGACACATCTCGTGTTCCATAGCGTCCTTCATTAAGGTGTGCATCTCCTTCCCCTATTCACTATTTGGTCAGCTTGGTTCTTCCTTTTGGCATGAAATACCTGTTCTCATTTTCTCTAAAAAAAAATGCAACATCTGTCCTCCGGAATATCTTGCGAGTTCATTCACGTTTCACTTCTGCAAAAATACGGGCACAATCAATTTGATGACTATGCCTCAGAGTCCCGTCCTGGAAACGAAAATCTTTTTGTTTTTTTGGGTGAGCCCATCTGATTTATGCTGTCCATACAAAGTATGTGAATGACATCGAAAGCGTACAAATCAGAAAATTGCCTCGAAACTGCATCGTGGTCAGAATTTATAAGAGGGCGAAACAGTAGGATCAACTTAGCATCCGTTTCCTGCTGAATCTATGGTGCCCCCAATCTGAGTTGCTATTGTTCTGCTTCTGCATGGCTGCATTCATTAGCATCCACTTTTCTAATATCTTCGTTGAACTGTTCATTTTCCCACCTGGAGTTTATTATTATTTTTTCTTGACATCTTAATTGTTCATGATGAAGTCGTATCTCAACGTGGTGTAGCATTGATGTTTGCAGTATGATTTTTTTATATATAAGTGTTTGTAATGTAGAAAATGACTTGTGCCCTTTTCAAAGGACATGATGTTTTCATTGTTTGTCTCTTTTCTCACAAAAGAAATAGATGTCATCGTTTCCACTTGAGATTTTGCAACCCATTCATCTAGTGTTTTTCCTCCAAAATTTCTGACTGTACAATAGTATTATGTAAAATGACATGCATTCTTGTGTTTCAATCTGATTTTATTTGAAAGTTTAATTTATGCTGAATTTCGTCTGCTTTCTATCACGGTTTAAGGCCATAAAATTACTCTTTTTTTTTTATGGTTGGCACCACGGCTAAACATAGCGCAGTGTTAGGTTTACCTACCATTCAATTTCAGAACACTCATTGAGAAATTAAGCTATGGGCCCAAGGACACATGGCATCAGAGACCAGACGAGCATACCATCATGCTAACTCTATTCTCTCGTCCTTAATACGTGCGCAGACAATCTTTTACAGGCCATCAAAACTGCTGATTGATAAGATTTTACATGTTTTTTTTGGGGGGCCGATAGGATTTTACATGTTTATAATGCTAAATTGTTCACTAGCAGAGGCTGTCCTTTTACTTCATCAGTTTAGAAGAGTAAATGAGAATCTGCACTTTCTTGACATTCTTGCAGTAAAAGTTTTTGAATATCGAAGAGCGAAAGAGCGGGATTTTTATGGCCATCTCTATGAAGCAATCCAGATTTCTGATATAGATGTTTCTTCGTTCTAAACATGAAAAGGTCGAGTATATTCTATACTACCTTTCTCTTTTTTTTTCCCCTCATGGAACAAAGCCACTTTCTCTAACATTATATTTCCTTCTCTGACCAGTTCTCAGGTATTCTGTTGTTGATGAACTGCCTCCCCACCTGCAGTGACAAGAAAACGCTGAAGAAGTGGTTTTTCATCGACAAGACAGTAGGCTGAATCCATTTCAGAGAAAGAAACAACACTCGACCACACTTATTTTCTTGATTCAACCCATCAATGGATATGAGCAGCAGCTCACCTGTCATCACCGATCCGGTGGCAATAAGCCCTCCGCTACTAGGGGGCATGTCCTCCAACCTGATGCCATTTTCAGTCATGTCCGGCGGTTACTCGGGTCCTAGCATGAGCGTAAGCGTCAGCAGGCGTCAAATCGAAGAGGTCATCGTTAATGGGCTGCTGGACGCAATGAAATCCTCATCACCACGTAAGAAGCTCAATCTAGCCTTCGACCAGAACAATTCACCTGACGATGATCCTGCTTACAGCGCATGGATGGTAACTTACATTATCATTCAGTTTTCAGTGGCCTACTTTCTCACTTGATGAATGCATGTAATCATGGTTGACTTATATTGCAGTCAAAATGCCCTTCTGCTTTGAACTCCTTCAAGCAGATAGTTGCCAACGCACAAGGCAGGAAGATTGCTGTGTTTCTGGATTATGACGGTACGCTATCGCCAATCGTGGATGATCCTGACAAAGCATTCATGTCCCCCGCGGTAAATCTAGTCAGCTACTTCCAAATACATAAGTATCATTACATAACTTGATGAATGAAAACAGCTGCTTATACTTTGTCCTGAAATCTTTTCCTCAGATGCGAGCAGCTGTGAGAAATGTTGCAAAGTACTTCCCTACTGCAATTGTCAGCGGAAGGTCCCGTAAGAAGGTATGATAAACGCCTGTGTTACCGTGTTAGTTTCAAAATCCTTGTCATATGCAGTTTTATATGTTCTGATACTTGCGTGGCTTTTCTGATTTTTATGTAGGTGTTTGATTTTGTGAAACTGAAGGAACTCTACTATGCAGGAAGTCATGGAATGGACATAGTGACAACTGTATCAAATTCTGAACATGGTACTGAAAAGGTAAGGGCTTCTTCCTTATGGTATTATGATTTCACCAACTCCAAATTCTAACTTTTCACTGAAATGTTAGTATGAATATATAGTTCTGTTCACAATAGTGACTAAGTTACATCCCTTGAATACTACCTGCAGTGCAAAGAAGACTCCTTCTTCCAACCTGCCCACGAGTTTCTGCCTATGATCGATGAGGTGTGTTTCTTATAAGTACTGCAGTTGACAAACTGGAATTCCTGCCATAATATAAACTTGATGGGTATTTCATCAATTTGTTGCACTATTACTGAACCCTCATTTTGCAATAGGTTACTAAGTCCCTCTTGGAGGTCACGAATGGAATTGAAGGTGCCACAGTAGAGAATAACAAGTTCTGTGTATCAGTACATTACCGCAACGTAGCAGAGAAGGTGAAATCAAGTTATCCTCAAAATTTACAGCTGTCTTCCCCTCCCCCCCTAAGTACTAGCAAATTTATCTGGCATTCTTCCCTTGTTTTCAGGACTGGAAAACGGTTGCAGAACTCGTAAAGAAAGTCTTGGAGGCCTTTCCTCGTCTCAAAGTAACCAATGGGCGAATGGTAAGAGCCTAGGACTGCTTTGAATGGATGGTCAACACTAATTCTTTGTAAACCTCACACAAGTTGTAAAATCCTGCAGGTTTTAGAGGTTCGTCCGGTGATCGACTGGGACAAGGGAAAGGCCGTCGAGTTCCTGCTTCAGTCGCTCGGATTTAATGACCCTGAAAATGTGATCCCCATCTACATCGGAGACGATCGTACCGACGAAGACGCATTCAAGGTTGCTAAATTTTGTCGTGGAAGTTGTGCAGCTGCGCATCTCACTCACATGTTCGAGGTCGTAACTCTGAATCTTCTGTCTTGCCTCAGGTACTTCGACAGCGAAACTGTGGATATGGAATACTAGTTTCGCAGGTGCCCAAGGAAACTGACGCCTTCTACTCACTCAGAGACCCATCTGAAGTACGACTCTAATGACCTTACGTCCTTTGCCCTGTCGGTTTCATTCGAGCCATGGATTCTAATTGTTTGGTTCGTTGTGCAGGTGATGGGTTTCCTCAATTCCTTGGTGAGATGGAAGAAACACTCGCTACGATGAACATGAAAGAAAGAACCGGCTCCTGGCGTTTGCTTAAATATACAGACAGAGAAATAACAGTAATTTTTCAGGCGGCAATTTTGTAGAGCTGGACGCTGTAGATGGCTTCATTCTTTCATGCTACCTCACTGTTCTTTCGTATCATTCTTGTTCCTTGCTACTGAGAGTGAGTTTCTTTTTCTTTTTCCTTTTAATCACCGAGAGTGAGTTTCTGGAGCTCTTGTAACTGTAATTTGTAAGCAAGAGGCCCTTTTCTGTTCAGGCTGGTGAATAAAACTGGGACGCTTTTAACTCACTTCTTCTCAGTAGTTTGCAATTTTACATTTGTTGCCAACGAATCATGTCATGTCGTTATCCAAAGGAATACTGTTTAGTTCTATCTGCAGTTGGACGAGAAATTTTAGAGTGGACATTCAGAATTCAGACGCCCCGAATACGGTCTGCTGACGAGTTCGTTTCAGTCATGCCTAGCAGTTGTTCAGTGTTTGGTCTCTACATTGTCCCTCGGCTTGATGGTTAGTTGTTTCAAGGATCACGATCGGACGGCTGTGATCGTCATCCATCTTTACTTGCCGACCAGAAAAGGCATCAGCGGTTGCCGGCCGTCTTCTTTTCCTCTCTCTGTTCCGCTTTCTCCCCGCGGGTTTGTTCACGGCGAAAACCCAAAACGCACGCGTCATCCAATTCCCACGGAACGACCGGCCACCGCGGCCCCAAATCCGGAAGAGAGTAGGCTCCTCGGCGCCGTCGTAGCTTCCGAGGCGCCGCGCTTCCGTCGATGGCGTCCTCCACCAACTCCGGCGCGGCCGCGACCGCAGCCGCCGCCGCCGAAG
>LAPY01001496.1:59705-70177 GCA_000970635.1 Eragrostis tef
CGCCTCTGCAGCAGCGGCGGCGAGGCTTCGGGATCCGCGTCGGCGTCAGGGTCGGGGGCAAAGGGACCGGTGAAGGGGCTGGGGATGGGGCTGCCGGACCCCAAGGCGCCGAGGCGGCGCGCGGCGAAGCAGCCCGCGCCGCCGCCAAGGGGCGCGTACGCGTCGGAGGCGCTCGAGAAGCTGACGCGGGAGACGCGGGAGGCGGTGCGCGGGCTCGAGACGGCCACGGGGGGCGGCGGCATCCCGGGGCTGGACGACGACGCGATGATGGAGGAGTTCGTCAAGCAGTTCGAGGAGTTCGCAGGGGCGCAGGTACCATACCATCGCTTTAGCCTGTCTGATCAACGGGAAATTTAGTAGGATTGTGTTACTAGTTACACATTTTTTGGTAGTTACAGTCGAGATATAGTTGTTTCATCCAGTATAATAGACAAGAGTCACTAGTTTTAGCTAGGGTAGTGCATTCGATACAACTGAACCATTTGGATATTTCATTTCCTTTCACATTTCATCCAAAGATGCTGTCAGACTACTGTTTGATGCTGGAGCATACTACTAGATACTTCCTTCGATCTTTTTTCCTTGATGCTCAGACAAAGCTTTTAGTTCAAATTTGAACTACCATTCTTGTCTGAATGTCATCAAAAAAAAGGAGGAGGGGATAGCTTACAGAGTAAATTTGGTATTTCAAAAAATTTAGAGTATTTTTACCAATATATGGGAAAAAATTGTAGAGGATATGGATGAGATGACACTTGAGATGCTAGGGCGTTACTGCCCATGCATGATATTCGGAGGTGTGGTTAGGTTTCTTTTAAGATTGAAGTTGCCTATGGAAGGGAGAAGGTTTTGTTTGGTAGCAACAGCTGTTGTGATCTGTTGATCGATTTCAGTAAGGGGACTAAGCAATCGCTTGATCAGATACCTGATAGTAGGAGTTTCCAGTGGGAAAAAAGAAATAACATGCTGCAGCTTGGCAATTTCGTATTGTTGTGAATACTTTTTGATTTAGGAAAATTTGATTATTCCAAAAGTTAATCCTGATCCTATATAATGCATTCAGTTGTGCAGTGAGATTTACATGCATGGTTGTCGCTAAGATATTTTGAATTCTGAATAGTGTGCAGCTTTATATTCCTAATAAGTTTCCTGCTGAGCGGTGTTCTAGCCATGGCTTGATGGAATATAAAAGCTGTCTAGGTAGTAGGTACGGCAGCTTCCTTGCTTGTATAATTGACTTGGAAGAATGGTTGTTACTTGTTTCATTCAGAAGAGAATCCTATACTTTGTTACTAGTCTAAGAGAAGCGCATTTGATATGACTGAACCATTGAATATTTCACCTTTTTCTTTCTTTCTTTCTTTACATTTCATCTAGAGGTTGTTAGAATACTGTTTGATTTTTTAGAGCATAGTTGGTTTGTTGAGTGAATTTCACATGACCATATATTTTATGGTCATTATTACAAGCATACTTCTTGACTCTACTGACCCTAGTTTTATGGTTGATGTTTCACAGACCACCCCAACTTAATCGCAACTAATTGGCCTTTTGGTATGCTCTGCTTGTCAATCCAACTCCATCCACCAAAAACATGGTTTTCAGTGCCTCTAGTCAAGAGCTCTTGGGTTTTGTAAAACCTTGTCACCATAAAACCTGGGACCAAATAACACTGGCTAAATAAACTAGGGTTATCTTTGATCATGAGCATCGAACTTGTAGTTTTCTGATTTAGTATGTTATTTACTTTGCATTTATAGTTTAAGAACCATTTTTTTATCGTCAACAGGATATGGACTCTATTGTTGAAACAATGATGCAGCAACTTTTGTCCAAGGAGATTCTTCATGAGCCAATGAAGGACATTGTGGAAAAATACCCAAAATGGCTGGAGGATAACAAAGATAAAATAAGCAAAGAAGACTATGATCGGTACAACAAGCAGCTTGAACTCATGACAAAGCTTATTGAGGTCTATGAAAATGATCCAGAGAACATGACCAAGATTTTTGACATCATGCAAAACATGCAAGAATGTGGTCAACCTCCCAGTGATCTTGTCCAAGATATTGTTCCTGATCTGGATCTGAACAAGTTGGGGCAACTGTAAGTCTTTCATGTTTCCAATAAACCTTATTGCCTTAATGTTTATTATTCATGTTCATGCCAAAGGAACTATATATTCAAAAGGCTTGTTGGCTCCTCTCTGTTACAAGTATTGTATTCTCTTTTTATACATATAAATTTTGAATTTTTGGTCCAACAATTGTTCCAAATATATTTCTTTGTCAAACGAAAATATATCTCCTTATGGTTTCTAATCGATGTTGTTAGGACAATACTTTTAGTTCATTTTTTACCTAAAAATTGTTGTCGTCATGTCATCACTTAAAAATCAGAGAGTATTTTTTTTCTTAGACTTTTAACAAATTTGTTTGAATTTTGCGATATAAGGACGAACTGTGCTTAAGACAAAAATCTTTCCCTGCCCTAGCTAATTAATAATTCATTCCATATTTCTCTGACCATTCACAGTGATATAATTTGAAATCAATTTTAGCTTTATATATATGGTATCTTAATCATCAGCCTTTTCAAATATGAAGTGTCATTTTGTTAGTCAACTTTTAATTTGCATAACTATTGGTATGCCTGGATTAGGGAGCACCTGGAATTTGAATTGGTGGTAATGCGAACAAAATGGCAGTAACAATAGCTGAGCATAGGTTTCAATTTAATGTTCTACTAACCGTCTTTCTGTTTTCCACTTTACTGTTTGAAAATGAAAACATGCAAACAAAACGTGGCAAGTATGGATTACTGTAGTTGAACATGGCATTTCATTTTGATGTTTGAAATAAAAAAGAATCCGTCTTTCTGTTTTCTACTTTACTGTTTGGAAATGAAAGCCATCACTGGCAAAAAGTCAAGAGGCAAAAAGTGGATGTATTTCTTGGCTAGCACTTTTATAAAATATGAAATTACATGTTATTTTCGGATTGTGCTAAAGTTCTTTTAGGACAACCTTTGATGGTGACCTTCCAACGGATCAAGTTATGTTACACATGACAAGTTGAATACAGTTGGTTTAGTTAGGATAATTATGGTTGACCACAATTCCACTTAAGTGTTTGAAATAGAAATGAACTTTTTTTTTTGTAGATTTCAACATTACCATTGCGAAGTAAAGTATATCTTGTAGATGTTGATCAAGCAGCCATTCCCAACATCAATTTCAGTCTTTTTCTTTGGAACTTCTTGTGACCAAACTTGAATTAATTTGTGCATTGTATCCCTTTTGTTTGGTTGCGTCCATATAATATTACAATATTCTCCACTGATATCTTAGTCCTCATCATGCTAGCGTAACATATGTGGTATATGTTCAACCGGCTGACTATTTAGGATTTTTGTTACAGGTCTCCCGAGATGCTTGAATCAGCACCAAATTGCTGTGTAATGTGATCGACAAAAGATTCCATTGAGCATACAATTTCTGGAGTAGCCGCCTCACCTGTCGACCTTATCCCTTCGGGTTTTGTACCTGAAAAATATTTCCGCCTGGATAATTTGTAAAGGCTCACAAATATATAATGATTTCAGTGTTCTTTCTTGTTCTTGGATGGAAGTTATTTTTCTTTTAAGCTGATGAACTGTAATACTCAATTCTTCTCAGATACGTGCTATTCTAGCTTTGTGGCCACGCATTCCTTTCATATGCTCCCCTGTGCACACCAACACTCATGCACCCTGAGGTATTGGTGCCTCCGATAAATTTTACCCGATTCATTTTTAAATATATAGCACCGTGGTCAGTATTAGTGCCTCGGTTTCTGTTTCTTCTTATTGACCGAGGGAGTACTTGATTGGTTTCCAAATATAAAACGCTATGATCAAGATTTGATTAACCTTTAGAAACAGACTATCAATAGGTTTTTAAATCTTATAGTTCAAAAACATGTAAATATCATGTGTGTAGATTCATCGTAAAAATTATATTTGAAATATCATACTTTTGAGTACGACGGTAGTTGACGGTGGACGTCATTGATAGTACTATGGCAAGCAATAGCGTTTCACGTTAGTTTCAAAAAACAAAAAAAAAATGTGAGACACTATTGCTTGCCATAGTACTCAGCTTGCCTTTCATGTTACTACTGTATAAGAGAGAGACTCCACAACCATAAGATAGCTAGGCACCAGTTATGCAGCAACTGTTTAATCTGCCTCTACCACCAAGCACCATGCAATTTCCAGCACCGTCGGCGAGCAGCGCCGTGTCAGCAGGAGCTTGGGCTTCCTCTTCTAGCCACCCCGCCGTTCTTCTCAGCGACCTATGTCCCCGCCATACCGCGAGGGCCCTGAAGCATGCCGCTGCTTGCTCCAAGGGCTACCGCCGATTTGAAGCCATCTGTACCAAAAAGAACATCATGCCTATCATGAGCCAGCAGAGCAAATTTTTCGAAGCAGAGATGATGCTCCGTGACTGCGATGATCTCAACCAGTACGGGGTCGTCAACGACACTATGTATGCATGTTACATCGAAAAAGGTTGGTTGATTATAAAAACTATACGGATTGATCATCGATTATATATAACGACAGGCATTCTTACGAGGTACGAGTTCTTGTTTCCTCTGATTTCATACCATGATCAGCTCGTGAAGAGATGTTTGCAAGCTTTGGCTTCTGCATGAGCTCCATCGCACGCACAGGCCGTGCTATGGCAGTATCCGAGTTCGACTTCAAGTACTTCGCGCCTCTGAAGGTACGCATGTAAAGAATTAAGTACCACTTCCTCGTCTCAACGACCACTTGACAATCACTACGAGATGCAGAGAAGGAGCTCGTGCAATCTGCAGTTATTATTTATGGCTCAGTAGTTTCAAATAACTATGAATCGTTCATTTGAGTAGATCTCGAGGCAAAAGATAAAGTCTTTCATTCTATGGTGCAAGACTTCACCATATCTATTTTTATTATTTTCATTTTTTGATTTTGGAAAGTATGCATGATTATAGGTAGCTTTTATCGAAGTTGTTGTGATTTTGCATGGAACGTAATTCTTTCCCTTTCACGTTTTGGCATGAACCTGTTCTGTTCTTTTTTTTTACGTGTATGCTATGCGTTACAAAATAAACATGATTTGTATTTCTTTTTGGACATGCATGCTGTGACGCATGCTAAACCTTACGTGACAAGTTTTTTGGGACATGCATGCCGTAAAGTTGTGCATCACTATTGTACCTCTTTTTTCTTCACTCATGAATAAAAAAGGTACCGATCAATGACATATTATAGTCATGGCATGACAAGCAATGTAAATGAACATGAAAAACAAACGTGACAAGGGCAGCCAACGTGAGAAGTTTAAATTGCCAATGATTCAAAGAAACGTGACAGGGCTCCTTCAAGAGTTGGTGTCGGGTGGGAGTATTTTTTTTTAAGAATGTGATGGATATTAATTAGATCCAGATTTTTAGCTGCTTAGTTGCCTAAGGAAAAACATGCTTTTTCATGAAGGTATATTGCGATTGATTGATGATTTTCCATAAATGGATCGCCGATTGATTCTGTGAAAGGATATTGCATTAGTTGCCTATTTTTTATTATTTTTTATTTACTTTTAATTTAAAAAAATCAATGGCTCAGATTGTTTTGTACTCTTGCACCCTATGGTGTAAGAGTTGGGAGGAGAGACTGCCCTAGCACTGCCCTTATTTATTAACTTCAGTTAATTGTTTACCACACCTAATGTTAATTGCATGCCTAATACAATCTCCAGCGCGGCGACAAATTCGTTATCATGGTGAGGATTGCCCAAATCAAGGGTGTGCGGACGCTCATAGAGTACTTCATCGAGACGCTGCCGGAACGGAAGGTAAGCAAGTAACGTACGTGGAACGTGGTGTGTGACCCTGCGACGATGAATACATGAGGCTTTGTCTCACCCATCTATCATGAACGCATGGCCACGGCGCGCAGCTTGTTTTGGAAGCGACGGCCACCGCCGTTTGCCTCAACAAAGACTACCGCCCGACTCGCGTCTACCCGGAGATGTTGGAGTTCTTGTCAGGTCCTAGGAATGATCCTGGCAAACTGCCGTAGCTTGTTACCTGTGCCTGATCTAGAAAATAATAGCAGCCATTCGAGCTAAAAAAAATGACGGGGAATAAAAAACAAGTGATCTGCTACGTCCTATGGCTAATTGGGCCGCACTCAGGCGGCGCAAACTAAACCGACCCAAGGGCAAACATGATGGCCTGCCAAAATTATGGGACGTAGTAGTAGAGAGATTCGCAAACTCCTTGGGCCTTACCATGCTCAACTCTCGACTCTTGTGTCAATAAATTCTTGCTTATTCACTCAAAAAGAAGAGAAAAAAACGAGCTCTTTGATACCCTAAATCAAAGTCGAGCTGGACTCACTCTATCTCCAATCTGCTGCTCAAAAGCTTAGATAATGGCATGCTCTGATTTCAAATGTAACTCGAATACCACATCGTCACATCGTCATGAAAAAAACAAATAAAACGTTTTTATTTTTTATTTACTTTTAATTTAAAAAAATCAATGGCTCAGATTGTTTTGTACTCTTGCACCCTATGGTGTAAGAGTTGGGAGGAGAGACTGCCCTAGCACTGCCCTTATTTATTAACTTCAGTTAATTGTTTACCACACCTAATGTTAATTGCATGCCTAATACAATCTCCAGCGCGGCGACAAATTCGTTATCATGGTGAGGATTGCCCAAATCAAGGGTGTGCGGACGCTCATAGAGTACTTCATCGAGACGCTGCCGGAACGGAAGGTAAGCAAGTAACGTACGTGGAACGTGGTGTGTGACCCTGCGACGATGAATACATGAGGCTTTGTCTCACCCATCTATCATGAACGCATGGCCACGGCGCGCAGCTTGTTTTGGAAGCGACGGCCACCGCCGTTTGCCTCAACAAAGACTACCGCCCGACTCGCGTCTACCCGGAGATGTTGGAGTTCTTGTCAGGTCCTAGGAATGATCCTGGCAAACTGCCGTAGCTTGTTACCTGTGCCTGATCTAGAAAATAATAGCAGCCATTCGAGCTAAAAAAAATGACGGGGAATAAAAAACAAGTGATCTGCTACGTCCTATGGCTAATTGGGCCGCACTCAGGCGGCGCAAACTAAACCGACCCAAGGGCAAACATGATGGCCTGCCAAAATTATGGGACGTAGTAGTAGAGAGATTCGCAAACTCCTTGGGCCTTACCATGCTCAACTCTCGACTCTTGTGTCAATAAATTCTTGCTTATTCACTCAAAAAGAAGAGAAAAAAACGAGCTCTTTGATACCCTAAATCAAAGTCGAGCTGGACTCACTCTATCTCCAATCTGCTGCTCAAAAGCTTAGATAATGGCATGCTCTGATTTCAAATGTAACTCGAATACCACATCGTCACATCGTCATGAAAAAAACAAATAAAACGTTTAAAAAAAGAAAAAGAAAAAGAAAAAAGGGAGTATACCACATCTTGCAACTGACGACTGCTGATCACAAGTGGTGAAACTTCGGTAAATGGGGGCTACGGATCCTGCTTTTGTACGAGCGGCATGTCCTTCTGTTGTTGCCTCCTTGCAATGATGAGCCTTTTTGCGCTTGGCCTGTATACCAATTTTGAAGCCAAAGCAAGGTATCCCCATCCCCCTCGCTTATCTATGGTTCAGTCGCCCCGGCCTTCGTCAGTTACCCCGTGGCCAGTACTCCCGCTCCAGACCTTTCACTTCGTATGATGTGGAGTATACAGGCAGGACATGCACTTGCAGATGCAGCAGAACCCTAGAGAAACCCCATCTTTACGCTGGCTGATCTGAACCCGAAAACACTCGCAGATCGAAGGACCGAAATGATTTGCATCGTGGAGCATGCTCGTCGCACTGAAACACTGGCGGAACACCGAGCTTAGCTCGCCTTGCTCTGTAGAGGCCTGATAAGGGAAGCAAAGCATGCTCGTCGTGTAGGCAGCACAGGCACATGCGTCGCCTTGTCGCGTACCAGACTTTGCGGGCAATGATGCTGTGTACAGCTACGAGTAAAATACAGTACATACGTGCGTACATAGGAGTAGCTGACAGTGTTGTCACCTTGGTCTCGATTCGTCACTGCTGCAGGCTTTGATTCAGGAGAGACAGTGATGTGGTTTGTGGCTAATGGACAAGCTAGCGATTGAGGATGCAAGAGCTAGCTATGCTTAATTTAAGACGGAATAATCCGGTTCAGTCCCCGGCTTCCCCTTCTAGAGCCTGACCAAACAGAATGCTTCCTGCCCTTGCTGTGTTTTGCTTGATCCTTGCCGCACTGATCTGTCTCTATTCCAGATTGACACTAGCTTTTTGTCCGGGCCAGACAAGAAAGTAGTATACAGTACTGCTAGTAGTCCACTAGTAGTCTCGGCATTTGGAAGCTACTACTACTCTCTTTTCCTCCAATTACATGCATGTATGTTGCAGCAGAAACAGCGGTTGGCACGCGGAGATTCTACTGGGCAATCTAGCGAAGCAGCCGTTACAAGACCGTTCATTCGTTTTGTGAGATGGAAGACGGACCAAATACATGTAGTAGTTTGAGGTAACATACAGTCTAGGGAGCGCTGTCACCTGTCACGATTAATTTTGCTCGTATCGTCTGCTTCGGTCCTACCAGATCAGGCGTACCGCGAAAATGGACGATGTCTTACAAGCCAAGTCGGCTTCTTTTCGACCCCCCCCCAGGCCCAACCCCACACCAACGGAGTGCCGCTTTTCAGCGCACGCATCTCGCGTCCCCGTCGTCATGAGCATGTTCTCATTAACTGCGCAGATCTTTCTCCTGCTGCCAGGTTTGCAACCCGGACTCCTCCATGTCCTCGCTTCACGGCTGGCTTGAATGCGAGCGTACGTACTACAGTTTCCTGCAACACACAGCTGAGGACGAAGCATCAAGCATGTATGGAGTGCGTACTAGATGAACATCTGTAGCAGAAACAAAATGAGCATCCGGCCATCTGGGTAGCTCCGGCCTGGCCATGAACTAGCTAATCAACCGAGGGAGCGGAGCTGATGCATCGAGCCGGCAGCGCGCTGTGGACCAGTGTAAAAAGGGAGTGTGGCTGCCTGCCGTTCGAGTGCTTTAGGAGCGAGACAGCATGCAAAAGCGCGAGGAAGTACTGCTGCTTTGCCTGTTCGCGGGCGAGGCCAGGCCACCAACCATGTGGCCGAGCCGAGCTTGGCTTGGGAGCGAACAAAAAGGGCAGGACGGCCGGAGGATGCAACCAGAACCCTGCCGCTATCCTGCTCCCTCACACGGCGGAACACCCTATTAATAGCCACGCCACGCTTGTTCGTGAGCCATTCCTGCATACGTGGGGGATAGATCAGCACGATCGGAATCGTCTGATCATCACGCCCTCTTGAAAAGAATTATTGTACCAATACTGCAGAAAAGAAATATGCAACGTCGTACTAGTATTACTGCACGTACTCTTCCCCTTCTCCTTTCCTCGTAGAACACACTACAGCAAGACCAAGCACAGTCACTCACACTGGATGGAGAATGAACTGCGACCTTCAAAGCATTGAGCTAGCTAGCAGCTTATCACTGCACCGATCGATCGATCAAATCGGCCTCCACGCACGCATGATGCCACGCGACTTGTGTGAGCAACTGGACACTGAACCGAAGCACGGAACTTGCTCGGTACCTGCACTGCACACTCATTGGACCGGAAAGAAGAACAGAGGTTGGTGATAGGTTGCTGGGCGTTTGTTAGCTCTGTTGCTGGAGTACTACTAGCTTTCGATGCCACCGTGCCCAGTCCAATCCCGAGGCAAAGAATTCCCCGGTCCGCACTACCATCGATCATCGGCAGGAACAGGACAACAATCAGCGTGCTGTGGCCTATAGACTGCACGATGCACGGCGGAACCGAGGATTCGCTTCTCTGGTCGCTACTGCGTTTTCCCACTAGCTAAGGTCGCGCATTCGTAGTGCCCCAAAAAATTGAGAAACGTGTGCTTCCTCTCGCATGAACTCACTATCACAGCAAAACTGGTAGGAGTTGCTGAAGTGTGGAACAGTGAAGAACCGTGGAAGCATGGGCTCCGGCGGAGAGAACCAGCCAGGCCCACACCACACGACGGGGCGACCGGACCGTGACGAACGACGATGATGACTGGACAGCTGACAGGGACGCGGCCTCCCATCGCCATCCCCTGCCGTCCAATCAGGATCTGACGGCCACGTCACCGACCGATCCCGCTTTATTCCGGTCCGGCCCCTGCCCGCCCCCACCACGTCCCGGCCCCACCGCCCCACGCCGCCGCGCCCACCTGGCACAACCTCGGGCCCACAAGTCATCCACCTCCTCCACGCCCCCCGCCCGCGCGTGCACCAACCGTTTCGGCCGCGCGATCCGCCTCGGGCCGCGCGCCCCACCAGCTTCCCCCAGATACGGCAGAG